>JBBPBX010007214.1:47081-65931 GCA_038048925.1 Garcialebias charrua | reverse complement strand
TATTACTGACGCACACCCCCTACCAAGAGTAGATGACAGTTTAGACGCGTTGTCTGGTTCGCAGTACTTTTCTACCATGGACATGTCTAGTGGGTACTGGCAAGTACAAATGGATCCTGCAGACAGACAAAAGACTGCATTTACTACAGGTGATGGCTTGTACCAATTTAAGGTCATGCCCATGGGACTCAAAAACGCACCTCCAACCTTTCAAAGGCTCATGGAGCTGGTTCTGCGAGGTCTACACTGGACAACTTGTGTCATTTACTTGGATGACATCATTTGCATGGGAAAAACATTTGAAGAACATCTAGACAATCTCACAGACATTCTCACTCGTTTCAGACAAGCAGGGTTAAAGTTAAACCCTAAGAAATGTGACTTTTGCAAACCGGCTGTGAAGTACATGGGACACATTGTGTCACGAGAGGGACTGACGGTGGACCCAATTAACAGTGAACGCATTAGTGACTGGCCTGTTCCACGTTCGCCGACAGAGGTACGTGCCTTTTTGGGACTGTGCTCATATTACAGACGTTTTGTGCATCAATATGCCTTCATTGCTCAGCCTCTACATAGACTTACCCAAAAACAAGTTGTGTTTGAATGGACAGATGACTGTAGCACAGCTTTTCAAACACTTAAGAAGGCACTGACTTCTCCTCCAATAATGGCATTTCCAAACTTTGATGAACCATTCATTCTGAGCACAGATGCATCTAATTTGGCAGTTGGTGCAGTACTATCACAGATACAACAGGGACAAGAAAGGGTGGTGGCATTTGCAAGTCATGTACTGTCAAAAACAGAGAGGAAATGGTCTACCTATGACAAAGAACTGTATGCTATTGTGTGGTCAGTCAGACACTTTAGACATTACCTGAGTTGCAATCCTTTCACCATTATTACTGATCATCGTCCTTTGCTTAGTTTAAGGAAAATGGACATTACGCATGACCCTACAGGACGCAGGGGTCGTTGGGCGTTGGAGCTCGATCCGTATCAATGGACAATCACTCACAAAGAGGGTAAGAAACACACAAATGCAGATGCCATGTCACGGATACCATTGGGACAGGACTCTATTGAGATGACAAGTACGACGCTACCTGAAGCTCACTCTTCGCCTAGTGATACAGGACAATCTGTCTCACTGTCTGAGGCGAGGGGTAATGATGAGGGGTCATGCTCGACCCCTGAACATTTAGAGAGGACCGATATGGTACCAAAAGTTTGTTGTGTGGACACTGATAGGACACATGTGAATGTGGGGTTTGACACATTACAACAGACATTATCTGCCCATAACGTGGACATTGTAAATGCACAACTTGCTGATCCTGTTCTCGGGGAAGTGCATAATTGGGTTAAAAACAAGAAACGTCCCTACCTCAGACAGGTAAAAGGTAAAATGCAGAGGAAACTATGGTGGCAGTTTCATAACTTGTTGCTATGTAATAACTTGTTGTGTCGAAAAGGTCAAACACCGCCTGGCAAACCTGAGGTTTATCAAGTGTTAATTCCAGTGGCACTGGTTACAGAGACAATGCAATTTTTTCATGGTAATCCATGTTCTGGTCATTACAGTGCTGAACGAACATTTAAGAAAGCATTGACAGTGTGTTATTGGCCAGGAATGAGATCTGATATTGAGCAGTTCTGTAACTTGTGTAAGACATGTGAAGTTTTTAGGAGGGTTGTACCAAAGCACAGAGCTCCTTTACAATCTATTCAGACTGAAAGACCATTTCAGTTGGTCTGTACGGACATTACCGAACTGCCAGTCACGTCTGTGGGAAACAGATATGTGCTTGTGGTACAGGACCATTTCACCAAGTATGTGAATGCATATGCTATGGTTGATCAAAGGGCTGCCACGGTAGCACAGTTACTCTGTGAAAGGTATATCCCTGAACATGGTGTCCCTGAGGAACTGTTGTCGGATCAGGGACGACAATATGAGTCAGAAATTATACAAAACATTTGTCAGAAACTACAGATGACAAAGAAAAGGACCTCCCCATATCACCCAAGAGGGAATGGTATGGTGGAAAGATTTAACAGGACTTTGAAAGAACAGTTGGCTCGACTCATCCAGGACTATGGGGGTGAGTGGGACCACTACCTTCCTGCTGTGGTGCTTTCATTCAACTCTACGCCACACTCGAGCACAGGGTATTCTCCTTACTTCCTTGTGCATGGCAGAGAGCCCAGACTACCGGCTACCGTTCATGTTTCATCGCCAACAGTTTCTGATAGTCCGACTAACTATGGTGCAGAACTAGCTCGACGGATGGACGCTGCTTTTGAGACTGTTTTTCTACATAGTGAAGAACAGAGACAAAAACGGGAATACTACTACAACAAGGACACGAGGTTCAGGCCATACGTTTGTGGTGATCTGGTATGGATGGATGATCCCACCACACAACGACAGAAGCTTGCTCCAAACTGGACTGGACCATATAAGGTTGTATCTGTGGACGACAAAGGGCTCCTTTACAAGCTGGTGGATGTGCAACACCCTCAGGCTGCGACAAAGGTCATCCACTATGATCGGTTGAAACCTTATCGTGGTTCCACAGACACATTAACAATGGAGGGCAATCAATCTGTCCCAATGACAAACATGAACACGCTGCCGAGGTACACAGCTCTGTCTGGCTCATTGCCCTTGATCTTTGGCCAAACAGCACAGACAGCAGAAACTGCGAGGCCATTGACACTTTCACCAAGGAGACAAACTGAACCAGTCTCCCAGCAGCCGGCGCAAACACCTCTTAGCTTGCCGCCTTCTGAGGGTACAGTTGTCACCAGGTGTGGGCGCATGGTTAGGAAGCCACGACGACTGTTGTCGTGACAAAGTAAAAAAAAAAAAAAAACTGTTCTATATGTGGACTTTGTTTATTGTTCTGAGATTGTGTTTTGGGAAGATGATTTATTTTCTCTTATTGTTACTATGGTTACCTTATTTTGAAATGAGGACATTTCATTTAAAGAGGGGGAAGTATGTAAGATGATTTATTTTGATTTATTTTGATGTAAGATGATTTATTTGGGCAGTTACGTATTTAGGTTACTGTGTCTTTAAGAGACTTCTTCTTCGTGGGTTTTTCTTCGTGGGTCTAGGGGTGTGTTCAGGTTAAGCGGGCGAAAACAACGGGAGACGCGAGCAGCGTTCATGAGGGGATGACGTTGTATTGAACAGCTGAATAAAGTCCGTGCAGCCAAGCTATTCCCTTTCAGCGTGGTTACTCTTTCTCCACCCCACGACCCTCGGATGTGTTTGTGACACTTCTCCACCTCAAGCGGTGGTGTTACATTAGCATTAGCTCCTAGTAGCAGACCATGACAACGACCGGAAACGGGAAGCGGCTGCGCGCTACTGGCACTACAAGTGAGTTCCATTGTGTCCGCCCCACCGGTGGGTACAGCTGTTCCGGGGGGGGGTTTGGGGCGACTATTTATCGCGGCTATCCGTAGGGGGAACGTCGCCATAGATTTATATGTGTATAGAGTTATTATTGGAGTGTATGTAGATGTTTTATTAATTGTATTTACTCATTTATGTTTGACTCATTCCCGCTAACCGGAAGTGCGCCGTCTGGGTATTGACTGCGGAAGTGCTGGAACGGAAGTCCGTGGCATGTACTGTAGTCCAGTGTTTTTCAACCACTGTACCTGTGCCGCGAGTGATCGTCATGTTGTGCCTTGGAAATTATCAACACCCCCCCCCCCCTTTCTACAACCTCTTTAAATTTAAGACCACATTGTTGTGGTACTGTTCGGGTGTATTTTTGAAGACATGTTAAGTGCAATTTGAAATAAGAAATATAAAATATGATAAAAATACATTTTTGTGTTTATTTCATTCCTATAGACACTTTGATAAGAATGACTATATATTTAATATAGGCGGATACTTCTATCTTCAGCTCTCGACAGGGAAGGTCGCATCTCCTTTCGCTCCTCACCTCGCTGGTTTCCCCCTCCCTGCTTCTGCATTTGTCTCGTCTATAACTCTTCAGCGCTCGCTCGAACCAATTTGGGATGGATTTATGTGCGTGGACTGCTTTCTGGGCCATTTCATCTATCGATACTATCGATAACATAAATTTCCACGAAGCGTTCTGGCCGGGGAGAGCCAGAGCGCCCTTTCGACACGCATGCGGTGAGCTACATTATGGACTCGATGAGCAGGCTAATGTAACTGTCCGCTCACTCTGTCGGGGACGTGGAACCTCTGTGATTTATTGGGATACCGGTGGCTCTTGCCACTGAAGGCTGAGGGACCGCCGCGATCGGCGAGCTGGCGAGACTTCCTGCTCAGCAAAAATGCTTTGAACCAGGCTATGAATGACCTTCCCAGCTGTGTGCGAGCTGAATCACACGGTGGTGAGTGGCGGCCGCCGCGGACCGTGGTGTGTGGGACTCGTTTTTACAGCCGCTCGGATTAAAAACAGGGCACATACGGAAGGATCTTTTCTTAGCTCGGAACCTGACTCGATTCGGCGATTTGGACCCAGAAGCTGCACCTGGACTAAAAGACTGCAGTAAAAAGAACACTGTGGTCTGACTGAAAAATAAGCAACAAATCTAATCTGGTCTCTGGCCTTGAATGCTGCCTACAAATTTTCTCCTGAGCTGGGAGCTGTAGGGCCCGCTGCCCTCCCATCCACCCTCCCCCAAGAGGTTTCTGTGTGTGTGTTCTCGGTGGGAGCCGAGCTCTGAGACCAGCGAACTGCTCTTATCTGAACAGAAACACACAGACTGTTCCTCCCGCCTGTCGTCAAAACTGCAACTATGTCTCGTGTGATGTGCTTAATGCTGTTAGAGTTTTTGGGACTTTATCATGGAGTGTCCTCAGGCAATCTTTGATAGACTCTCTTTTTGAATAACACAAATGATACCTATTGTGTCTTTCCTTTTTCCATATCTGATTGTGGTGGCGCGGTTTCATACTGCTGCGACTTCGTGCGCTCGTCCCTATCCATGATGAATGTGCGTAATCATTAACGTTGTCTTTGTGCCCCGGTGCAATGTCAAGGTCAATAAAGATATATTCTATTCTATTCTATTCTACAATTTTGGTTGGTGGTGTGCCTCTGGATTTTTTAAAATGAAAACACTGTGCCTTGGCTCAAAAAACCTTGAAAAACACTGCTGTAGTCTATTATTCCTGACAATGATGTGTCCAACTGTAGCCCCCCGAGGCCGCCAAAAATCTACAACCGGCCCTGGCACTCAACAGGTGGATGAATTTAATTGAAACGCTAAAACAAGCCTTTTTATTTATTTTTAATTTATTTATTTATTAAACAACTCGTGCAGAAAACAATCTAGAGTCATTGTAAAGCCGTGACGCCGGGGTGCGTGCCCTCCCTCGCGCTCCGCATCTCATTACCCGAGTCCTGCTGTAGGTGCAGCAGCCTCCTCTGCCATACTGAAGCAGGTGTCCAACATGGCGCGCGCTGGCAGCGGCTCTCTCGCGACTATTCTCCTCGTCTTCATCTCTCAGGCGGCTCTTCTCAAAGGTAGGACTTCTGTGTGGACGGAATACGCCTTTTTTTTCTTCTTCACACATGAGGTGGAGGAGCTGCCTCTTTTATATTTTGTTTTATTTGGAACGTGCGCGGCGGAGCGTTGCGGGTCTCGGTGATGTTGTTGACCAAGTGGGGGGAGCTCTCTGTAAAAGTTGGCAGGGGGAGCAGAAAACGCAGCTTTTTGCTGGTTTGGGGTTCAAAGACGCGCAACCGAGGCGCTGCCCAGCCGACACATCACTTTGATGATCACCGTTTATTTGGCTACAGGCTAAAACCGCAACAGCTGCAACTCCTAAAGAATAATAATAAAAACAAATTAAATGGCGCACATTGACTTTGATGCATGGCACGCTAATAAAAACAGCTGCTCTGTTTTCTCAGTGTAGTCACTTTAGTTGTGTGTTCCGCTGTAAATCACAGAGCAGTGCGTAAAGAAGTGCATTATGCGGCGGCTCTCAGGCAAACTCCATGCGCAACTTTCACAATTTAACGTATCCGTGCGGGGTTGGAAATTCCCGCAGATTAGGACAAAAATCTTTCGTGGTGGCGAAATGCGTCTCCGTTTGAACAATTCGGCGCAATAATTAGCCTGCAAACGTGCACTTGCGCGTGTTTAATTGAAGTTTTTCAACGCGTACAGCAGTGGACAGGGATCTCAGCCGCGATCAACCGAGCAAGTCTTTATTTTTTATTAATTTTTATGCGAGCCGAAATGAAGAGCTTGAACCACATCTTAAACGGTGGACGATACATTCCTGAGTTTTTTTAATTCTTCTAATAATTGAACCGCGATGTTTCGCAGAAGCATCGATGCATGGAAACATCAAAGCTGCCGCTCGGGTGCTGTGATTTGAGTTTGGATGGTTATGTGAGAATCGGTTTAGCTCCAGATCAGCTGTGTTTGGGTTGAAGACTGCGGGGTTTTCACGCTTTTTTTTTTTGGCTCAGAATGTGTTCGTGAGTTGGCGGGCATGCGGAACAACCTCACATCTATTTACTGACACCGGATAAAGCCTTGAGCTATAAAAAAAAGTCAATGTTTAACTGTTTAACCACTGAACACCATTGTCTTCTTGCGTATAAATCCTTGCATGGGGTGTATAAAAACGAATCACTAACTTAAACGTGTTTGGGCTTCATGAAGCTTTTTCTTTGCCTGAGCATCTTGCTGCTGAGTCTCATTGTGGATGATCTGATCCAGTTTGATCTGCTGTCTTAGATGCACTATGCCTTTTTTTATTGTCTTGCAGCAAGTCATCTGTTCCAAAAAGCAGCGCAAAGTAAACAAGGCTCTGTTGTTCTTATAGGACAGTGCTGTTTTACCTTCATGGAAATGGCTCCACTTTCACACAGAGCTCAGGGCGCACTTGCACAAAGCGTATCAATTATTCACTTCTGGCTGCTTACTGTAAGATTACAGTGTGGCCAGCAGCATCGCTCTCCTCCCCGCTGTTTAATGTAAAAGTAGGGACAAAAGACGCCTGACTTCCAGTAGCGTCAAATGAGGGCTATTCTGGGTCAGGCTTCGGGTATTATTAAAAAATATATATGTTAAAGAGATTCATTGCAAAGTCTAAACTCAAACATATAACGGTTATCCAGAGTTGTATGACATGGTGCAAGCTTTTCCTCGCAATTCTGAAATGTGGGTCCGCATTCAATGCAAACAAAGCACAAAAACAAAAAACAAAAAAACCACAAAAAACAACAACACATGGAAGCTTGAGTCATGTGATTTTCAGTCTTTTCTTCCACAGGTAAACAAACACACATGGTAGTTCGTAGGGATGCACAATATTATAGGCATGTACAGTATTGGTATTGGCCGATATTTTGCGATAAAGTTAAATACAGGTAGTCCTCGACTTACGACAGAGATCCGTTCTTGCGCGGCGTCGTAAAGCGAATTTCAGCGTAAGTCGGAACATACGTAAATACTTCACCTTATACATACAGTACTGTATTTTACCAAGCACTTAGCCTATCCTAATACAGCACCCTACATAATTATCAAAAAACACATACCAGAGCCATAATGAAGGGAAAAAAGAGTTAATTTCCTACTCTGGAATGCTGGTGAAGCCATTTCCTCCATCCCTCCGTCCCTCCTCCAGATTCTCCATTTGTTTATATTGTAAAACCGCCATCCATAAAACAGCTCCTTTTCTACAGCTGATGCCTGTCCAGCTTGGTCCAACAAGTTTTGTTTTGTTTTTTGAATGTCCAGAGGACCAGACTTTTTTAGAGAGTACAGAGCAGCTGTAGCAGCTGTAGCCTCCGCAGCTAGTAAAACCGGAATCTGGAAACTGCCGGAAACTGCATAAATCGGCTTCAAAATAAAAAAAATCTAAATACATTTTTTTTCTAATGGAGATGCGTGTCGTAACCACGAAACGTCGTAACTCGAGACCGTCGTAAGTCGAGGACTACCTGTATTGGACATCGGCCACTGGGTTGTCATACGACCCAGTGATAAGGATGCCTGCAGTGCTAGCACAACGTTGTGATATCACGTGTGCCGTTGAGTTTAGTTTTGTGAAAGTGTACACATTTGCACTGTTCGAGTGTTGTCATTGGGTTAGAGAGAGTAAATGTCATGAATAAATTTGACATTAAACGTAATCCAAGTTGAAGTGTTGCATCATTTTCAGCCTCCTTTTTTTGGCATGTTCATTTGGTATCATACCAAACTGACAAAGACCATGCAGAATAATGTATTTTAATTCCACAGCTGAAAAAGCTGCAGTCTCTGTAAGTAGGTCTAAGAAAAGAAAAAAAATATCTGTTATCGGCAAAATTAGTTTCAACATATCGGCATATTGGCCAAAAATCCAATATTGTGCATATAGTTTGTGTTCAGTTGCAAATTCTGCACACATATTTTTTTATTTAACATTCTAGAAGTGTTCGGCAGACGCCGGTGATCAGTGTCAAGAGGTGCGCTGAAGCAGGGAAACATCTGAAACATGCAGGACGGTGCGCTCCAGTCACCTGGGTTGTGAAACAATGGTTAATATTGTGCAGGTTGGACAGAAAGAATTCTGAGCAATAAAGCCTCTTTCTTCTAAAATTATTCTGGTGAAATGAACCAGAGATTTTATGTAGGCGAAAGACATGGCTGAATTTCTTGAATGCTAAGAAATGAAACTTTATCACTTCTTTTTTCCATTATCTTCTGTGCATCCTTTCTGAACAGAGTTGGTTTAATTCCAAATACTGTATGTATATTGCAGCTTCATCGTGGTTTAACTAACGGGGATAGCATATTGAAAAACAGCTGAACATGCCTTAAAGTAATGCCATTTATGCAGTGAAAGGATGCTTTGGTCAAACTTTGTTAATGGCCTCTTGTGCAGTCTCATAAAGTAGATCTTGTGCGATGTTGTGCTTAGAGAATGTGTTGTGGCACAGCTTCTACTAGCCCAAGTTTAGCTCAGTATCTGCAAATTTGACTTGAGTTTTGGCTGTTTCTGTGCAATGTATGGTTGATTAGTTGTGGTCATTTTGCTTTCCGAGTGTTTCAATAACATCCATTCAGTGGTTTATGAGATATTTGGCTATCAGATAGGGTTGTGCAATACCTCTGCTATAACTGTGATACCTAGGTTCTCTCAATATAAGTAAAAACGGACATGTTTGTACACAAAGCTACCAACTCTGAGTGGAACTTCTTTCGGAATCAAACCTAATTTTGCCATAATATGGGTGTTTAGCATATTTCTTAGATCTTATTCCTGTTTTTCTTTTACAATTTATACTTTTGTTGGATGTAACTGGGACCCTGTGTACACAATTTTGTTCCACCTCATGTACCACATGTGATGCGAATGACAATAAAGAACCTTGACCTTTAAAGGGTCTTACTCCACAACATCATGAAGTCTGGATCCATACAAGTAATAAAAATGTAGTTTATAAAAACCATATTCATGATTAAGATGTCTCTGAATGGAAATGTTGTAGGCAACGTTTGTGACTGCTTCCTTCTAATACAGTACGTTTCTTTACCTGTGGAAACGGCCAAAGTGACTGGATATGGGTGATCAATAACAACCACAGAAGAGTTTTGGATGGAGAAGTCTGACAGTTTTGATTCACTGGTGCAAATGAATGCTCAGATTTGTTGAATAAAGTATCCAGATAAAAACACTTAGTTTACATTGGGTGCATCGTGTAGCTGCTTTTTAGGATTACATATCAATACATCCTGAAAACAACTGCAGTAAACTTAATCCAGGTAGAAAATCCAACAAAGTTCAGTCAGGTCATCTGGACAGTTTCTGAACCACTTTTGCTGCCACAGAGGAGTCGACGGGGGTGAAGGCGGGCCCCAGAAACCATTTTTATTACCAGCAAATTAGTTGGTCCACTATTTGGGTTTGCTGCTTGTGGGACTGAGTTTGTTATGGCTCCTCGCACTGATGAAGTCCTTTGGATGAAGGACAAAACATCTCACCAAAAAAGAAGCCGACCTGACTGAGCATTATTGGATTTTCCACCTGGATTATTGAGCTTGAACTTTGATGTTTTGATCCACTTTGGCTATGCCTGCCTCAGAGGAATCGACAGGGGAGAGGACGAGCCCAAGACACCATCTTATCATCAGCAATTTGGTTGGTGTACTATGTGGATTTGCTGCTTGTGGGACTGAGTTTTTTGTGGCTCCTCGGACTGATGAAGTCCTTTGGATGAAGGACAAAACATCTCACCAAAAAAGAAGCCGACCTGACTGAGCATTATAGGATTTTCCACCTGGATTATTGAACATGAACTTTTTGATGGTATGATCCACTTTGGCTATGGCTGCCTCAGAGGAGTCAACAGGGGAGAGGGTGGGCCCCAGAAACCATCTTATCACCAGCAAACTGTTTGGTATTCTATGTGAGAGTGCTGCTTGTGGGACTCAGTTTGTTGTGGCTCCTCAGACTGATGAAGTCCTTTGGATGAAGGATGAAACCTCTAACTAAAAAAAGAAACAGTCCAGATGACCTGACTGAACATTGTTGCACCATCCAGCTACTAATTTATGTTTTGGCACCCAAGCTCGACTTCTATTCATCAAATCAAACAAGTTAAAGCGAAAAGTTTAAACTCAGAGGGGTCTAAAACCGTATTAAGATAACTGCCTGTTTTAGCTTCAGAAGAGCTGGAAATGAAACTGATGACACTCTTTGCGATAAAAAGAGAGCACACCTTATAAAACAAGCACCGAGGTTTATAACCCTCAGCTTATAGTCATAAAACACTCACTGCAGCCACGACGTTAGCTTCTACATCGTGTAGTTTAGGTTTGTCTTCGTGGAAACAGCATGATTTTGAGAATAATAATACATGTACTGTATACTTTAATGTCAGCCTGCAAAGGTAAAATGAGTGCAATGGAAACACCTGTATGCAATTCCTTTATAGATCTATTAAGCTCAGCTGTGGTGCAGATTATCGTCTTAGAGCAACAGGGGATGGTGCTTTACAGGTGTTATTAAAGAGTGCTAACACGGCACACTCTGACCATCAGCTTACCCAGACCCGATGACGATCTACCAATTACCTCAGCGAGCATAAACAAAGCTGCGTCATGTCTGCTCGTGCGGGCGTTAGCAGGGACCGTTGTGCGTGTCGGTGCAGGACCAAGTCTTTATCTTCTGACTGTAGTGTGACCTTAATATCAGTTTTTACATGGTCCTTTTGTGTTTGATCTTGGCTAGTGATTATGCTCGGATAAGAGCATTAGTTCTGCCTCGCGTCTCGATGTAATCTTCGTCGGATAATCCGGCGTGTTTTTGTGCATGTGTTGATGGACACCGTGAGAATTGACGTTGCTTGTTTTTCAGCGGAGCCTCCTCGGAAACGGAGCGAACGAGCGATCCCTTCGGAGGGTATTACCGCGCAGCTGTGGACGTAATCCCACTGTTTTATGCTGACATTGTTGTAGCACCTTTTCACTGATATACAGCCTACAGTACATTTTAGCAAATGGATTAATGTGGAAGGCGAAGCGTTGATTAATGCAGAGCTGACAGCTTGATTTAGACAGCGTGCACTCTATTGGTTTCTGGCCTGCTTTCGTGTGTTTTTATTTACTTCTGCATTACCGCTGACATCTAAACTTAAATGTGCATGAACGCTCCGTTTCACCATCTTTACTATAGGGAGACTTCAAAGTTGAACGCAGTGATTTTCTTCCTGTCTGACCTGTTAAAAGTCCAGCGGAATAAACAGCATGATAATGAACGAACTAAACAAACAAGCTTTAGATACTGCACAAAAAGTCAATCGTGGAGTTTTAACAGTTTTTTTTCCTGGCAAAACAAGAGTGCAATTGTTTTGGTTTGTCTCTTTTTTTGTTGTTGCTGACTATTGTTTTAAAGCAAAACTTGCTTACGTGAGCTAAAACTAGAGGGGAATATAAATGTTCAAGTAGAAAAATAGCTTTTGGGCTGTCTGTTCTTTTCTTTTGGAGAAGCTTGCACTGTATTTGGAATATTAAACGCATATAACACAAACTTATTTATAAAACAGTAGTTTTGTGGCGACTGCTGTAGCTCGGTGGTCAGTGCCGTGGTCTTGTAATCCTGAGGCTTCGGGTTCGATCCCAGGTTGCATCAACATTTGTCAAGATGGTCTAGTGGCAGGGCTTTTGACTACGGATCCTAAGGTCGCGGGTTCGCGCCCCGGCTACTACCCAGCTTGGGGTGTCTATGAGTGCACACCTATTTCTCCAGCTCCCCGGGCGCTTTCGGGCTGCTCACTGCACCACCTGGTAGGTGGTTGGGTTAAATGCAGAGACGAATTTCGTCTGTGTATGGGAACATATGCAGATGACAGGAATAGACATTATTATTATTATTATTATTCTACAGGTTAGTCTCGTTGAGCCTCGAGGACTCATTAGAAAACCAGTAATAAGATCTAAGATATGAACTAAGAAAAACATTAATAAAAATGCACTAGTAGCATAATAACAATGCAAAACAATGAATAAATCAGGAAGGGCATCTGGCGTAAAACAAACGTGCAACTCTTTCCTGTGTTTGCTCACTGTGATGACCCCTGAAGGAGAGAGCAGCCGAAAGAAACTGACTTTTTAGTTGGACTTTTATACTTTTGGGATGTTGGAATTGTGTCGCCGAATGTTTTATTTTTGCTTTTGTGCGTGCTTTTTATTTATTTATTTTATTTTAATCTAAGATGTAACTGATTCATCATTCACACTTTTCTTGCATTTAAAAAAAAAAAGTACAACTTTTTTGCATGTTTATTTGCAGTTGAACTGCATTCTTTATGCTACTTTAGCTATTTGCAAATCAAAACATTTAGCTCATTCAAAATGGGGTTATGACTTAGTGGTTTTTTTTATTTCCTTTTTAAATTTATTAACAAATGCTTTCCCCATAGAAATGCATTGCTAGCTTCTGAATTCCTTCAAAAGGCTATTTTTAAATGCTGCTAAAGAGTTCTTGTTCTTTTTTGTCATCTTATGTCATTTCTTGTATATAGCTTATTCTTTGTCTTTTGGCAATGTAGATCTAGATCTACATTTGCTATGCTACATTGCTACAATGTAGATCTCTTTTCCCCCCCACATACGTTTAATTCTTGTTGAGAGATTAGTTCTAACTACTTTTTATTGTAACGCCATTGTTGATCTTCCCACAGTGAAAGTATTGATCGAGGCCTTGCTATGACCCACAGATCTGCACTAACGTCTTTTATTGCTGCTCTGGGCTGTTACAGAGCAGCTCCACAGAGCCGTCAGGGCTGCAGACTTTTATTGGGAGGTTTGCTGTGATCCAAACGCTGTTTTGCAGATTTTATTGGCGTCAACTGCAGTTTTCTTATTGGAATGATTCTGAGCAAAACTGTGCGTGCAGTCTGTTGCTATCACAAAAGAAAATGTGTATTGAACTGTAGTTGAATTGTACATCGTTGTTTTGACACCGAGCCAGGCTGATAGGACCCCCTAGTGATGGAAAACGGGTGTGCAAAGGGCCGTGCTGTCTATCTGAACCCCACCAACAGTCTGTCCTGCTGTAATGAAGAACAATGGCTCTATTTCTGATGGGGAGGGGACCCCTGAGCGACCCACGTCGTTGTCGTCCTGCTCCAGCCCCCGTCAGTCTTCTGGCAAGCCAACAGATGACTGCTGGGTCGCATCTGGCCTCTGTGCACTTAGTGTAATCAAAAGAAGAAAAAAGGTTTATGGCCTACTTGTTAGTGAGCCGCCAACTGATGGGATGTCAAGTAAGCACCCTCCAATACCAAATCTCTTGAGGGATTGGAGAGGGGCTGAACGTGGGCAGCAATCTGCCCCGGTGAATGCAGCCCACAGGCCGAGGGACCGCGCCGTGCAGCTTGACAACCTGACCATGAAACAAGTGAAATGAGTCAAATTGAAGCCATTAATAAACATTTATGCTCATATTTACATAATGTTGATGCCTAAAAGGTGGAGGCAAATGCTGTTCACTTTCAGAGCTGAGCTTTGTTCAGGCCTCGAGCAAAAAAGCACAACATATCCAGCCACGTTTATCTAAATAACATAAAAGGAAGAATTTACGAGACTTATTTGTGGATTCTATACTTTTTATTTGGGTATATCATGAGGAGCTTGTCTTTGTGCTCAGATTGCTTCACTAAGCTGCTCTGGGTTTTAAAATAGCTTTAAAAAACATTTTTTTTATAAGATGCTGTACAAATTGTAGCAGCGGGATGAAAAGCAGTCATTTGGAGCTTGACCTGTGTTGGAGACAAACTTTTTCCAGCTTGTAGTGATTTATTATTGAGTTTTATCTTCCCCTGACTAGAGACTCTGCTCTAAATTAGACTTTAAAGTGGTATTTTTTCTTCTTTTGTCCTTTCATTTATTTATTTATTGCTGGTTTTAGCTTTTTTATTTTTGGTGAGAATTTGGTTTGTGTGTCCTACACACTGTCCGACAGGGAGGGAGTCTGTAGTGGCAGATGTTGGTGCCTCTTCAGCTCTCGATTTGCATTTAAGACATCAACCTATTCCGGTGTTAAATTACTCTATACAGGGGTTCTCAAAGTTGTAGGGTTCAGGGACACCTTACAGGGGAGAAAAACTTTCTGGGACCCCCTCATAACCCTCATGGTTATACATTTTTTTTTCAATTTGTCTCTTAATGGAAATATTTGTACAACATAAATACTTGAGACCTGTTTTTTAATAGTGTTAATACATTTTTTTATACTTTTAAACATGGGGTATTTTTCATTCAAGACAATTAACAACATTTTTAATTTCAACTTCCAAAAATTACAGTTGAGAGAAAATTCACAGGATCATAAACCACTTCAAAACTTCATCCATTCATCAAAGTTAATGCTCAATAATCCAGGTACAAATCTAACAATGTTAGTCAGGTCATCTTGATGGTTTATTTTTATTTTTTGTTTTCCTGAGATGTTTCATCCTTCATCCAAAGGACCTCTTCAGTCCGAGTAGCCACAAACAAACTGTCCCACAAATACCACATTCCCATAGTGGAAAAATAAACAGTTTGCTTGTGATGGGGTCTGGGGCCCGTCCTTTCCCCTGTCAACTCCTCTGAGGCGGTCATGCCATGCTCCAGTTTGTTCGTGGCTCCTTGAACTGAAGACATTCTTTGAACGAAAGAAAAACAGTTCAGCAAATAAAAAAACTCTCCACATTACCTGACTGCTGTATTTGTACCCGGATTATTGAGCATGAACTTTGGTGTTCTGAACCATTTTGGCATGACTGTCTCAAAGAAGTTGACGAGAGAGAGGACAGGCCCCAGAAATCATCTTATCACCAGAAAACAGTTTTTTTTTCTCCAGCATTGGAGTGTGGCATTTGTGGGAATCCAGTTTGTTCATGTCTCCTCGGACTGAAGAAGTTCTTTGGATGAAGGACGAAACATCTAGGCCTGTCACGATAACAAATTTTGCTGGGCGATTAATTGTCTCAGAAATTATTGCGATACGATAATATTGTTTTGAATTTCACAATAAATAGTAATAATAGCCAAATTTAAGGAGAATTTTTGGTTAATTTTGTGTGTAGTAACTTACTTGACCACTGCATAGCAGTATAAGACTGTTTGAACCAAGGATGGATAGTGAGGGAGCGAACAGCGTGTCAATGGGAGGAAGGCCCCTTGACGAGACATGGGCTGTCTCGTTCCTTTTTCCGGTTCTCAAAATGACGGACGTCGGTGTGGTTTGAGCTCTTTAGCATAGCATTTTTCACACAAAGCTTTTAATATAAAATCGTAAACAAGTTCTCAGCTTCTTTTTGTAGAGAAAAACAACTTTTTACACGAAGGTACAGGTTTCAACCGTGAATTTTGTAGCTTCAACAAGACGGAAGTTTTTTCCCTGTGATCGGCCTGTTAGCTTAGCTCGTAGCTTCTCAGCTTAGCTTCTTTTAAAGATCCAAAAACACAATTTTGGATGGTTAAAATGGATTTTAAAGAGAAAAGAGAAATGGAGGGTTCAGTGAAGAGCGCCAGAGTTTAACCTTTTGTCATCCAGTGTCTTCAGTAGAAAGAGAGATGCGAAGAAACGATAAAGCCGATCAATAAAAATGAGGTTGATTTTTTTAAAAAATTTTCTTCTTTCGGCTTCTGGAGCAGAGAGCTGATATCTAGGGTTCCCGGGGGAGCAGATGGAGTGGGTTAAGGGCCTTGCTCAAGGGCCCAGAGTGGGGCAGATGGGGGTGGAGACGGGTGTGACTGCTCCACATTTTTAATGTTGTCGGTACCGGGGCTTGAACCAGCGATCTTCCGATCACAAGCGCACCTTCTTAACCTCTGCGCCACCACTCCCACATGGTTGATTTATTTATCATGCGATTAATTAATTTATTGTTTATCTTGACAGGCCTAGAAATGTCTCATGAAAGAAAAGAATATGTCCATATGACCTATTCACTTAAAGAACATTGCCACTCTTCTTCTATTGCCATTAAATTATTACAGAAAAGTCTTTACATAAAGCTGAATGGAATCATAACAGCAGTAGTCATACCAAGAAACAGGGTTTGATTAGTAAATTGACCGATGCAGGAAGGCAAATGTCTAGGGGTTCTCCCCCCATAAAATTTTGAATAAAGTAATGTAATTTTCTGCATTTTGGTGTATTTTAACAGGTTGTTAAACATCTACGAGCTTTTAATTTTTTATTTAGTTTTTTGCGTACCAGTTTGAGAACCACTGATCTATAAAGTACAACTTCTTTATTGTTTGCTTATACAACTGATTCAAAGTGAAAAATGCCCTGGTTGGTTGTCCTTTCCCTCTCTTCCCTTATGTAATTTAGAAAACAGAGCATGGTAATGTCTTGAACCCGTATGAAATAAAGTCACTGCAGCTGTCATCTCTGAGCTGGATTTATGTCAGTTATTTATTTATTTAGTTATTTTTCTGCTTGCGTTACCTCAGCTGGTTGTCATTGTCAGACATGCTGTGATTGGCCGCGCTTCGATTCGTCATCCGTATCAACACACACGTTTTGGTAAGATGACAAAGTTGAGACGGAGATCGTCCATCTCGCTGACAGTGCAGTGTCTTTGGATTAACAGCTCAGTGGGCTTGGGATCTATCCCGGGATTTTCTGCTGAGTTACGTTGCGGTCTCGACTTATTTCTTGTAATCAGGACGTCCCCGTCAGCTGACACAAAACTGCCTGGATTTAGACCAGTCAGTAAAAGTGTAAGCTTTGTCAGGGTGGCATTACAATCTGGAAATATACTATCTGATTAAATTGACATATTTAAAACTGCTGAAATTATTGAATCAGTGAAATTATCATAAAAAGTATTTATGGACTTTGTGGTTTTTATGTTTGAGCCAATATGTAGTTTTCTACAACATACAGACGAATATTCTGTTTTTTAGCTACAGAGCTGGTTTTAGCAGCTTCTGCTGCATCTTTAGTTTCTTACGTGATAAATGAATAACATCAAAGTTTATGCTCAATAATCGAGGTGAAAAAAATCCAACAAATTTAAGTCAGGTCCTCTGGAAGATTTTTTTTTTTGTGTGTGTGTATGTGGAAATGTTTTGTCCTTCATCCAAAGGACTTCTTCAGTCAGAGGAGCGACAACAACTCAGTCCCACAAGCAGCACTCACATAGTGGATTAACCAGTTTGATGGTGATAAGATGGTTTCTGGACTGGTGGTGAGTGTGCTGCTTGTGCGACCGAGTTTGTTGACACCCCTCGGACTGATGAAGTCCTTTGAAGGAAGGATGAAACGTTTCAACAAAGAAAAGAAAAGAAACTGTCCACATGACCGGACTTAACTTTGTTGGCTAAATTAATAAGGTGGCATGGACAATGACAATTTTTTTTTTTTTTGTGGATGATGTTGGTCAATTTAAATCAATCAATTGATTAATCTGTCTCTAATTAAGAATTGTAATGTTGAGTTTGCTCTGAATCTTAAAGCAGATCTAACATGTTTTTTAAGAAACTGAAACCACATAGCAGCTGGATTTTAGACGATTTTCCTCTGTTCCTTTGTAAAAGTAACATGTAAAACCTGTGCAAAATATTAAATCTTTTTAAAGTTAACTCCTTGAGATTAGTAGGTTAAGATTGACCGGAAGTACCCGTGGTTTACTTATCAGCTGTTGCTTCAACTTTTATCAGCCACCTGTCAGCCAGAAATGGCCATTCAAGCATCTGAGATCCTCCTTAAAAAAACTGTTTTCACTCAACGTGAGTTTTTTTTTTTCTCAAGAAGAAACGGTAAGAGGAGGATAAACTGAAACACTGGAAGGGGCTTTGACACTGAAGCACTTGCAGGCGCCCTGGCAGCATCAGAGGGCAGCCTTCGGCAGGTGGTTTTGCCAAAGCAGTCCTTCTGGGTGCAAAAAGATTTACTTCAATGTTTCTATTTTGATTAAAATGTTCCTAAAAATCATATTTAGATAGAAGTGGGTTTTGGTTTTTTTGCAGCATTATTAAGTCATTTAAAGTAACACCAAATTAAATATAAATGTAGCCTTTGAAATAAATACATTTTTCTTTGTTTGCAACATTTTTATTACAACCAAGTCACAGAGGATCCCCCCAATATTTACAGAGAAGATGGATGCATATTTAATAAGACCGTTCTGTAGTTCTAAAGAATATTACAGGAAAGATAAAATGCTGTTATCACACTGCTGTTTCTTTTTTACATCTGATTAAATGCATAAGCTTGATAAAATCTAATTAGAAATTTAGACAAGTATACCAAGAGTTCAAACAATTCTAGAAAGTCAAATAGTCATATTAAATGTCAGTGAAAGTGATGGATAAATTACATTTTCTCTTT
>JBBPBX010007214.1:0-47073 GCA_038048925.1 Garcialebias charrua | reverse complement strand
GGACAAGATCTTCTAAAGTGAGACTGCTCATATTATGTTCTTTAAAGACTAACATTTTGACATAACAGGTGTAGCATGGGCATTTGCCAGCAACCCGAATATCTCGGAAGAACAATCCCATCTTCTGCCATGCAGTGGTGAATCTGTGCAGTTGGATAAGGCAACAGAACACTAAATTCTATAGAATAGAATGAGAACAAGTTTCTGAAGTATCTGCCAAGTCCCTCAGTTTACAGATCTGATCAAATTTTAAATCGTATTTGTGGAACCAAGATATCCATAAAGTAGAGGACCTGTGGCTAACTATTCAGCGCAAGATGCCAAAAGGCACCCCTAGATATTCTTTGTCCATGCCTTGACTGATCACTGATGGTTTTGTGCAAAAATGATACCTGCTCTGTAGTGGGTTGAAGAAGAGTTACTTTTCTGTCTAACAAAGTTAAGTCAGGACCTCTGGACAGATCCTTCTCCTTGGGATTCTTCTTGTCATTCTTCTTTGGGAACCAAGATATCCATAGAGTCAAGGACCTATGACCAACTATTCGTTGCAAGAAGACACTAAAAGGCACCTTAGATATTATTTGTCAATGCTTTGACTGATCACTGATAGTTTGGTGCCAAAAATTATACCTAATTTGAAAAAAAAATTGGGAATCAAGATACCCATATAATAGATGACTTGTGACCAACTATTCAGTGCAAGACACCAAATGGTACCCCTAGTTCTGGGGTGCTTACACTTTTTCAGCATGCGAGCTACTTATAAAACAACCAATTCAAAATGATCTACCCAATATAAAAATGCAAAACATATAATTATCTTCAAATGTATTAAGGATTCTTTTTATGTACAATGTATGTTGATGTACCTTGCATAACTGAATAAGCCACTATTGCGCAACACATAATAAATCAGGGGTCACCATCGCCCGCAGGACCACATGAGGTGCCTGGTGGTGGTGACAGCATTATAGATTTTTATTTATTTTAAAAAAGATGGTAGAAACGGATCCCCACCCCCCTTTTTTATAAGAATCTGGTCTTTTACTTTAATAAATGTTAAAAAATCATTAGATATTTTTTACTTTATAATGTCATCTCTACAAAAGCCCCCTCCAACAAATCTAAAGTGGTCCACAGGCCACCAGTTGATAACCACAGTTGTAGCAGGTTGTTATGGCTCCGGACACGTTTAATTTAGTGAACGAAAGCATAAAAATGGCAGCTGTGCTTATGCATTTATGTTACAGACTGTCCGTGAACGCACCGCGAAAGTGTGTGACGCAAACGCGCACGCTTCGGGCCAGGGAAAAGTGCAGAGAACAGAGAGTAGTCAAGGAGGTTATGCTGTATGGAAAGTGTCTCGTTTGATTTGAATAATAAAGCGACGTCAACTCCCAACCAGTATGTTTCTTAAGCGTGCAGAGAAACATCACAGCGTCACTCACCCTGGACGATGCTTCGGTGGCGGCGTTTCGCTTTTGAAGTTGCTACTGTCCGGACTGGATTTTAGTTCCTCCACCTTTCTCTTTCTCAGCTGGCTTTTCGGTGGGAAGTCAATGTCGTATTTTCCATGAACAGTCCGAAATATGATTGTTTTCACTTGTATGTTTTTCTGCGTTTCGCCTTTGCGCCGTTGTTTTTCCGCATAAACCTAAAGCTCGTCATCTGATTGGTTGCCGTTAGGGGTGTAACAGTACGCTAAAATCACATTTCGGTTCGGTTCAACTACAAGGAGAGCTCGGTTTGGTTTATTTTAGGTTTATTTTCGGTACAATTTTATTTTTATTTTTTTACAAAATAAAGACTTACAAAAATGTTTATTTTGAAAACATGCCAAAAATATGTTTGTATTGTATTGTAGTAATAAATAAAAGTGATCCATTTGGATGATATTTTAAATAAACAGCACTCTACAATAAATAAACTATATGAACAATAATAAAAATCTTAATAAATGCAATAACAGTCAGAACCAGAACAATAAGCAGCAACAGACTGTTTACAATCTAACTAATCAAGTTTTTGTTCAGTAGCAGCAGTGTGGCTGTATTTGTCCTCATTACTGTACTCACAACTTCTTCTTGGTGCAGGTGTTGGAACAGTTCAGAGTTCAGTTCAGTCATCACACACTTCTTAGCTGCAGGTGGATTTACCTCTGTCACAGACTGGAAATAAAAAACAAAAGAGATAAAAAACACACAAGTTAATAAGATTATGATTTTAAAAAATGATTATTTAGATAATAATAATAAAAGAAAAATACCTCTTGAATGGTTGAATCTCTCACTCTTCATCATCATGGCAGGGCTATAATCTGGTCCAGGGCTTGTTGTTGACAACATCAGTTAGTTTTTTCATAAAGAGCTGAACTTTTTGAAGTGTTGACGTGATGAATGTCTCATAGCGACGCTCAGCAACTTTAAAGCCTGCGCATATAACAACGTTCAGACTTAGATTCGAGATTTAAAAACTCATACAGCTTGTGTTATTGGTCTAGGACCGCTCTGATTACCTGATGAAGTAGTTTTAATACAGCTGCTGTTCACGTTCGGATGAAGTAGTTTTAATACAGCTCTTCGTTCACGTTCGGATGACAGTTTCCAGCGCGTTCACGTTTTAGACGTGTTGCTGCTGCAGAGAGCTGCGTCACGCAGCTGCTGCAGAGTCTTCATGAAGCAACGTCCATACAAGCTGCGCGTGCGCTCGTCTTTTAACATTTTAACAACTTTATAACGCTCACAAACAGGAGACCGCACGAGATGCTAACGGCTAAATGCTGCGCGTGCCACGTGATAATAGCTCCGTGCTGAAACGCGCCCAGGAAATTTTGTTCCGCGGTTCATATATTCCCCTGTTAAGAACGTTTAATGAGTGAAAAAATAACCGAAACGGTACGCAGGTTAACCGAACGTGGTGTACCGAAACGGTTCGGTACACCCATTACAATCGTTACATGCCTAGTTGCCGTGTATGTCAATCAAGTGACGGGATGTTTGATAGGCTAAAACTCGAGATTCAGTTGTCATCTGATTGGTTGCCTTGTATGTCAATCAAGTGACGGGATATGTGATAGGCTGACAATTTTTTAATGTCACGCTACGGAAAATCAATCAATCAATCAATCAATCAATGAATCACCTTTATTTAACCAGGTAGAGCCCGTTGAGATCGAGATCTCTTTTACAAGGGTGACCTGGTCAAGTGGTCAGCAGCACACGTCACATTGGCAATAGGCATTTGCACTTATCAAAAAGAAAATAAAGAAAACTACAATCACAGTAAACAGATGTTGACAGTTCAAGACCAACAGGATATGACAGATTTCTATATACATTATATACAAAACAAGCAGACAGACCTCGGTTGGGTAAATAAAGTAAAAAAAACAAAAAAAACAATGACATGTATATTGGATAAGTAATGGTTAGAAACATCTGCAATGGTCAAGTTTCTTGATGACATTTTCTACTACGGTTGACATAAAGGATCCAGGAGAGATGAATGTTGGTAGTTTCAGATCTTTCTGTAAAAAATAAATAAATAAAATAATGTCACGCTGCGATCAACCAGTAATGCCTCCGCGATCGACCGGTAGATCGCGATCGACGTTATGAGCACATCTGCCCTAGATATTCTTTGTCCATGCCTTGTCTGATCACTGATGGTTTGGTGCCAAAAGTTATACTTGATTTTAAATCATTTTTGGGAATCAAGATTCCCATAAAGTAGAGGACATGTGGCCAACTATTCAGTGCAATACATCAAAAGGCACCCCTACATATTCTTTGGCCATGCCTTGACTGATCACTTATGGTTTGGTGCCAAAAATTATACCTGCTCTATAGTGGGTTGAAGAAGAGTTACTTTTATATCTAACAAAGTTAAGTCAAGACCTCTGGATAGATCCTTCTTCTTGGGATTCTTCTTGTCATTCTTCTTTGGGAACCAAGATATCCATAGAGTCGAGGACCTACGACCAACTAACTATTCATTGCAAGATACTAAAAGGCACCCCTAGATATTATTTGTCCATGTCTTGACTGATAGCCAATGGTTTGGCGCCAAAAATTGTACCTGCTCTGTTGAGTAAGAGATACTTTTATATCTAACAAAGTTAAGTCAGGTCCTTTGGATGGATTTGTTTTGTTGAATAACAACCTGGATTACTGAGCATGCATCAGGATACTTACTTTTATCGTTGAACCAGGAATTATTCAATCCAATATTTATTTTCTATCTTGGGTATTTTTTTGTTTGTCATTTCAAATCTTCATGAATGATGTGTATGGCCATATGGGCTCTTCTCTGCTGCTCTGTTTGTAAGTTAGTATGGTTGACTAACCATATCTGAAGTCCCAAGAGAACCCCTGTGAGTCGCAGCATGAAATGTTTTCCATTCCAGTTTCTGAATTCACAAAAGGCCATAAGTGGTCTTTGATTGTTCCTTTCCTCCCAGTTTGAGGCCTTCATCATCTTCCCCTCACAAAAAGTCATCGCTTGCTGTAATTGGAACCCATTTTGCTTGCGTTCATTGATACAATGCTGGGTTCAACAATAAATGAATAGGGAATCAATGCAGATCATTTGTGCTTTCAAGCAAATAAACAATACAGCTCGTGTTTTGTTGTAATCATTGGAGGGGAAATGAATGCCCTTCTGAATACAATGCAGGTATGCATCAGCCTCGGCAGCAGTAGGCCTGGGTGATCGGGGCTCTCCCATCTTTCATTTTACATAACACTCCCGCTTGTATTACATTTCGGCGAATTTGCTTCTGATGAGACCCTTCAGGCTGTTTCACTGTCTCCTGTGGAACTGGATCATGTCTCCCCACTGTGCTCAGCTCCGTCCTTTGTCTCATCTATTGTAACCCTGTCTTGACTGATATATTCAGCACTAAAGCCAGACAACCGCAGCACAATAACAAACCGTATCATTTTCTTTGTGTTCTAGTTTGAGGATGTAGAGGAAAATCTTACTGACTAAAGAACAATGGAGCCCCAGCTTTGATCAGAAACTGTAGATCATAAGGATGTGAAGTACAGATTAATTTAATTTAGTGCCGTAGTTTGAGTTCCTTTTGAGCTGCAATTTCCAGGGTTTTGTTTTCTACTTTGTGCTATTCAGGTCATATAAAGCCCATGCATGTTTTTTCATCAGGGACGGCACTGACATCGGTTGACACTGCAGTTGGGAAACTGCATTCCAGGATAATATGTTTGAAAATGAAATTAGATAATTATGTTAACCTTGTGACTAACGGTGCTGTTTTCAGTTTCTATTAACGGTACGGTTTCTGCTCGACACTTTGCTGTTTATTGTGCATGGGCTACTTGTATTATAAAATATGTGTGAAGTGTTTATATTTATCTACCATGTATTTTACCATAGTACTGTATTTATATTGTTCCCTGTGGTGTCAGAAACTTAAATGGGTAAGGTTTGAAATTAAAAACAGAGGAACTGCAGACATTTAAATGCCAATAGTGAATATTGTGATGGATATTGGATTTGTTTTTATATCTGAAGTTTTGATTTTATTTTTCTTGATGCTGGATCGTTGACAAGTTTTGTTGCCAACTAATACCCGGTATATAGAAACGGGAAAAAGTTGGCATCAGTAAAGATTTTTTCTTTCCCCAGTTTGTAAGAATTGGCAGCGAGCATCTCATTGATAATGACTATAGAGAGGATGTTCAAATTTATTATTTTTATTATTATTTTTTTTAACTAAAAGCACCTCTGGTGGAATGCCCATCACAATGACACGGCTTTTCCTTTTTTCTTTTTTTTCCCCTTCAAGCCAGCTTGCCCAGAGCATAGACCTCTTCTAAACTCTATGAATAAGGGAAACTGAATTTGAAACTGAATTTGAGTTAGTTTCAGATTGTTTGTGCCAGGCTGTAGTGTGCAGAAATCATCAGTCTAACAATAAGAACAGATAAAGTGTGGTATAGATTGGGTACCTTTCTGCCAAAATGATGATTAAATTATTGGAATAGTACTTCATAAGATTGGACAAATGGACTCCGTTATCCTGGGATATAATAAACTAGGATTCAGTTCATTGTTTCTCCTTTTTGTTGCTAGAGTAAGGCATCCGTTACAACTCCAAGTATAGATTTAATTTTTGATTAAGTGATACTATAAACAAAAGGAACCAACTAATGTAATTCATTTTAACTGTTCAGTTATGGAGGTAGAGTGTTCCTTCAAATTCAAGTCCGAAGAAAATCCTTTTTATTAACACCAAACAGCCATGGTAATAACATTATATAGTTCATGTACTTTGTTTTATTTTTAATAATTTTGGAAGAAAAACAAACATCTATCAAAACATTGCTTGCTGTAGAAGGTACCAACATATCCACTGAAAGGAGCAAAGTGCCAACGCGTTCATCTCCCAGTATTTAAATGATAGACAACACTTCAACCCAGATTTGATTTCAGTTCATGTTTTTTGAGAAGTGCTCATACGCTTTGAGCACCATTTTCCTGAAAATGAAAACTGGACCAGTCAGAAGTTCTCTGAGGTGTTTATGCTTTGGCTTTTTCAAATGCTGTAAGTGATGAACATTCTTTCATCCATCCATCCATCCATCCATCCATCCATCCATCCATCCATCCTCTTTACCCACTTCTTTCTTTTTGGGTTGCGGGGGTCGCTGGTGCCCATGTCCAGCTATCTCTGTGTAAGTGGCAAGGGACACAGGTCTCCTGTCCATCACAGGGTCACAAAGACAAACAAGACAAACAACCATTCACACTTTCACTCACACCTAGAGACAATTTAGAGTTACCAATCAGCCTGTCAAGATATTGTTCATGTCTGAAGCAGGCTCGGGAGAAGGAAATGTCATCCATTTCAGAAAGTTTATTTTACACACGTAAGGTACAAAAATGATCAACCCTTGGCCATTACTACCTCCCCATGAGGTCACAAGCAACGGCGCCAAGCATAGTCAGAACACATTAATTCAGAGTTTGGCCACACCGCCCAGGAGTCATCGCCATCATTGACGAATGGGAAGCTTTAAACTATCATAGGCCTGTCACAATAACAAAGTTTGCTGGGCGATTGTCTCAGAAAGTATTGCAATAAACAATAATATTGTTAGAAAATTGACGATTAAAAATTATTGTCAAATTTAAAAAGAAATGTTTAATTTGCTTAGCATGTAGTACCTTTTTTGACCACCGGATGACAGTATAAGACATTTTAATAATAATAATAATAATAATGTCACATTTTTGTCATCTGTGTATGTTTCCATACAAGACAAAATTTGACTCTGCATTTAACCCAATCACCACCAGGTGGGGCAGTGGGCAGCTATAGAAAGTGCACCGGGGAGCAATTGGGATGAGATGTATTTTGAACTGAATGATTGATAGGGAGGGAGCAAGCAGCATGGCTCTTTAAGAAAAATTGAAGGAGGGCCCTTGATGTGACATGGACTGTCTCTCTTCGATTCTCAAAATGGTGTATGTTCGGTGTAGTTTGAGCTCTTTAGTGTAGCATTTTTCACACAAATCTTTTAATAATAAAAAATTAAGTAAACAAGTTCTCAGCTTTTTTTTTTTTTTTTGCAGAGAAAAACTTTTTACATGAAAGCACGGGTTTCAACCATGAATTTAGAGCTTCGACAAGACAGAGTTTTTTCCCTGAGGTCGGCCTTTTAGCTTAGCTCGTAGCTTAGCTTCTCAGCTTAGCTGCTTTTAACAATCCAAAAATGCGATTTTGGACAGTTAAAACAGATTTTTAAAGAGAAAGGGAGGGATCAGTGAAGAGCACCGGAGTTTAGCTTTTTTCATCCAGTGACTTCAGTAGAAAGAGACATGAAGAAATGATAAAGCCGATAAATGAAATGTTGAATTTTCATTTATCATGTGATTAATTGATTTATTGTTTATCACAACAGCCCTACTATCATGTGACTCAGCTCTCCACCAATAAAACCTTGCCGTCTTGCGTTGTAAAATGGAGGGTGCGTGGATGTTGGGATTTGTAGGCGTGGAACTAAACTCTACATTCCCTACCAGAAATGAAACCAGTAACCAGATTGTGAATTAACACAATATCCTACTAAAAAAAAAAAACATACTAATGTATTATCTAAATAATAATATACTTCAAGTTTAACATGCATGTTTTTGGTCTGCGGGAGGAAACTGGAGTACCTTAAGAAAACCCATGGATTCACAGAGAGAACATGCAAAATCCATCCAGAAAGGTCCCAGGCTGGGATTTGAACCGATGACCTTCTCACTGAGAGGCAACAGCTCTACCAACTGAACGACGTGTTGTACGTTCTTTCATTCTAACAAATTAAACTTTTAAACAAATGTAGTGAAAAGCTAGCCTGCCTTGTTCTCTTAATGTAGTGAAAATCATAGTTTTGCTTAAACTAGAAGTAAATTGTTGCCGTGGGCATAGAATTTAAAAAGACATTAAAAAAATTATTAACAGTGGATGAAGTCTGTGAGTAAAACGAGTAGAAAAACACATTTTTCCACTAATCTACATGTGTGAATCAGCTTAAATGTGGCTAAATGTATAAAAATACAATACTTGTCAAAGGTTTGGACATGCCTAATCATTAATTTTGAATAGATAAATGTTTCCCAGCCTTTGATTTTCTACACCATACTTTTTAGGGATTAGTGGAAATGGTAATCTTAATGGGCAAGGTGTGTGTCTGCAGCTGAAAACGGGAAAAGAAGAAATATTTGAACCTGGTTGTTTTTTTGCTTCCTGCTGCTTTGAAGTGTGTAGAATTTGTTGGGCTTCACTTGGCTGTCAGATTAATACCTTCTCAGCCAAAAATGAAAAAAAGGGTGAAGGAGCAGTTAATCCGTATAAGAATATATGTTTTTTTCCCCTCTCTCATTCCTGTTTTAATTTTTTTTTTCTGCGAGTCAAGCAGTCTGCGTATTGACTGGCTGTCTGACTGCAGCGTTAACCTGACGTGGGGGCATACTTTGATTCCCTTTTCATTGCTGATCATTCAACAAAATTATGTTTTCTGTTCGCATTTCCTCCCTGTGTGAAGAGCCTTTGTCATACAGTTGTACATTCTCAAACTTTAGTGGTTAAGTATTCGACAAATTAGTAACAGCTCAATACAAAATCACTTTCCTTTTTCTAGTAAAACGGCTAGTGATGTTTTCAAGGGAAGTCACCCCTTTTGTATTTAATTGAAAAAGAAAAGAAAACCAAAAGTTTGCAGTTTGGTGCTTCGGTGACAACAGCTGTTCACTGGAAAGTCTCAGTTTAATTCTCTGCTCGTTTGTTTTGCCCCCAAGATTTAATTCAATGTAAAGATTTTAATTAGAAATGACAAATTTCTATGACTGGATTTCTTTGATTTTAAGTGAAATCATGATTTGCCTGTTTTCCTGTTCTTATTTTCCTTTTTTAAGTTACATTTGTTGAATATCAATGCTTAACAGATGTTTTAAACGGTCATGAAGCTAAAAGAAATGTCTATTTCTGACCTAGCTGGATGTTAATTCTGTCTGAATGGGTCTGAAGTTGCTTCTACAATGTGACATACTGCAATATAAAACTGATTACAGCTGCTCAGAGAATATTAACAGTGTACAGCAGAATGTGATAAGGGGAAACGAGGAAAAATGTATAGTTTCCATGTAATTGGCAGCTGATTCCATCTACGGATGGACCAATTAATGGGACAGTATTGGCCTCTTATAAACTATTGGCAGTCAGCCATGCCTGGTCATACTTAATCTTGATGCATCTGCTACAACCAGCTTACTGTAGCCCACAATCTAGATCCTCACAAAAGAATGCTCTTTAGTGTATATTTTTAAGTGTACAAGTTCTTCTAAGGGTTACAAAATATATATTTATTTAACAACAAAGTTCATGCTCAATAATCCAGGTAGAAAATCCAACAAAGTTCAGTCAGGTTATCTGGACGGTTTCTTTTTGTTGTTGTTGTTGTTGAGACGTTTCGTCCTTCATCCAAAGGACTTCATCAGGTCAAGGAGCCACAACAAACTGAGTCCCAGTCCTTATCACCAGCGAACTGTTTGGTCCACTATGTGAGTGTGTTGCTTGTGGGACTCATTCAAACTTTAGTTAAACAGGTTAGTCCCATTGATCCACAAGGACTCATTTACAAGAGAGACTCAATTTGTTGTGGCTCCTCGGACTGCTGAAGTCCTTTGGATGAAGGCGGAAACGTCTCAACAAAAAAAGAAACTGTCCAGATGACCTGACTGAACTTTTTTACATTTATTTAAGTTCAAGCAAATTTTGTGATAAACGTGTTAAAGGAAAAATATACATTGTTCCCTTATCAGTCATGTCACTCGGTGCAACATAAATGCTATGGGAATTGCACCCCCACACGATTACCTGAAGGAATACAATCACAACTTTACGGCAAGAGCATCAGCATCACACCAGAGACCCCGCCCTCTGGGTATTTAAGGCGCTGATGCCCATCCATTGTCCTCTTATTGCCCTTCACCTCGCTTAAACCTGAACTTTCTCTTCGCGGGACTTCTCTGTTGCTTCTTCGCTTGACCAGAGGTGAGCTTGCTCCCTACATAGGGCGTACAGAGAATTATTCCTGCGTACTGCTGGGCTAGCGAAAGCTAGTCCGGCACATTTTTCCTTAACCCCGAAGTTTTTTCTTCTCCTCTTTCCGCAGACTGCTTCGCTCGACGGCGGTAACTGCGTCACACCGCTACCTCTGCTAATTCGTAGCAGGCTAGCCAGCGAAAGTGACGCGACGGAGGAGACGTCTCAAATAAATAAAAAAGGATTTTGGAAGGACTCGCTCATCTTATCTCGGACATGCCTCCGGAGAAAGAAAAGCGAAAGACAAGACTTCCGAAAAAGACCAGCAGGACGGCGAGCCCAACCTCGCGCGCCTGCCCCAGCGGCTGCGGTTTTCCCCTCTCGGCGACGGACACCCACGAGGCCTGTCCCGTCTGCCTGGGGATGTTGCACGTGAAGATGGCGCTGGATGCGCCCGACTCTTGCCCACATTGCAGCCAGATGCTGGAGGTGGTGAGGAGGCACCGGGCGGACTTCGTCGCCAATGCCATGGGCGCTACTGTGGCGCCAGCAGACCCGGACACTACTGAGCCTCTCACTCCCACGTCGGAGCTCGAGAGCATGTCTTTGGATGACAGCACCCGAGTCGAATGGGGCGACAGCCCAGATGTGCTGGCTCCCATAGTGGACTTGACAGTCGAATTCGACACTTGAGGCATGATCGAGGACGAGATCTCGATTTCAGCCTCAGGTGAATTTTCTGCGGATGACGCCGACGTTGAATACGAGGAACAGGGAGAAGACCTCTCCCGCATCCCGGCACCTGTACTCCTGGAGTGACTTTTCCATCCCTGCTCTGTTCGACTTGTGTCACAGAGCAACGGACGTGTTGCAGATCCCATGGCCGGAGCCTCCACCTCTTCAACAGGTCACGAGGTTGGCAGGAAATTATTTTTATTCGAAGCAGCAGACTGCCACGAGGCAAAGGATGCCCATCTTTCCGGATTTCCTCACAGAGCTGACTCGCACCTGGTCTCAGCCCAGAGCTCCCATGCTACTGCCGCTTTCCCAGTTCTTCGACGTGGATGGGATGGATGAAGCGGGTATAGCCAATGTGCCTCAAATGGAGGACACGCTGGTGTCTCATCTGGCTCCCAAGTCATCCAGGACAAAACCAACTCTCCCCAGCAAAGCCTGTCGAGCCTCGGCTTCTCTGTTCGAGAAATGCTACAGAGCTCAGGGCCTTGCGGCGTGCGCAATGAACGCGTCCGCCATGATGCAAGCGTACCTGGCTGAAAAACTGCAGGAGCTCCAGGTAACGACAGACAAGCAAGCTACCGCCGACGTGTTGGATGAAGCCCGCAGGGTAACAGACTTTGTGCTCCGCATGATGGGGACAGCAGCTGTTGCACAAGGCAGAGGCATGGATGAGGTGGTCATCGCATAACGCCATCTGTGGATGACCCTAACTGACCTCCCGGAGGGACAAAGAATTCCTTTTCTCCACCATTCGATAGAACCGACGGGACTGTTTGGAAAAGCTCTGGATCGAATTCAAACCAGACTGGACCAAAGGTGTAAACAGGCTGAGGCTCTCCGGGTAGGCATCCCCAGAAGAGCCTTCACCCCCCCAGGGAGTCAGCTGGGAGTAGAGCCCCGCAGCCTCGACACCACTCAGCCACACGTGCCCCACCGCAAAAGCGGCCAGCATACGAGGCCGAGCACCGGCAGAGACCACCGCCAAGCCCACCTCGGACCGAACACGCCTGGAGTAAAAACAGATTTGTTCCCCGCCAGGCGGTCCGAAACAGGGCCTCCTCGGCGAATCAGGACACCAGACAGAAGCGTGCCTGATGAACCAGGCCCGCTTCTTGACTTTACAGGATCACCCGCCCAAGCGGTACGGGAAATGACCTTTTCACGTCCAGACTTTGTTTCTAGCATGGTACAAAAAGCTGGTGACTTTGTTTTAGGCACGAATAATGTTCTTTCTGCTGTGAGTGACATAAAGTCAAATATGTCATTACACATAAGCACAAATAAAGCTAAAAAAAACCCAGCCTTCTCTGTTTCTTGACTCAAAAAACAAAACAAAACAACAACAACAACAACAAACACAGTAACATCAGCAGTATGTCCCCTCTATTCTTCCAGCCGATATAAAGGGCAGGGGCCATCATTCCCCCCTCCCTTGCGGCTCACGGGGTGTTATTCAAATCTTTATTCGTTTTATACATGTATGTACAACAATGAAACAAAAAAACAAAAACAAAACAGAATCATAACAGGTGCTGACATCACGCTAAAAAGGAGGGGAAAAGGGAGGGGGAGGGGTGGGAGGGCTATACATGTATACTCATGAGAACTTTGTCTGAAAATATAAAAGAAATGGCTGCCAAGTGACGTTGTATTGTTGAATGGAGTCGTTGATTGTATGTTTCAGATGTTCAAGCTTCAGATGGAACATAACATCTTCTATCCACTGCTTATGAGACGGAGGAGCGGCTCTCTTCCAATTGAATAATATTAGGCGTCTTGCAAGTAGTGTAACAAATGCTATGGCATTTGCCTGCTGCGTTGTTATTGGTGTAGTCGGAGGGACCACCCCAAATAGAGCAGTTAGAGCATTTGGAGCAATATTTCTCTTACATATGAATGTAATTGCCCCAAAGACTGACTCCCAAAAGGGGAGAAGCTTGGGGCAAAGCCAGAACATATGACTGAGATCAGCAGGACTGTGCAAGGGCCATCATTCCCCCCTCCCTTGCGGCTCACGGGGTGTTAGCCTAATCAATAAACCCCAGCAGGGTGCCTCGGGTCTGTCTGCAACAGACAGGCCCAGAGGCGCCTGCAAGCAGGCTTGTCAGTCCTCACAGAGACAGGTGAGGCGGGTCACGTGTTCTAGCCCCTGCTCCGTTGTAAACCACAGGGCCGGCAATACACAAATCAAACAAACCCGTGACACGTCCGCGCTCCAGGGGTGCGTGCCGACAGAATCTGACAACCCACCTTCCTGGCCACCTATTCAACGGATGCCAATAAGTGACGGGGGGTCACGGCAGAAGCTTGCAGGCCAACATCAGTATCACACGTTCACAAAGGCAGTTGTGCATAAACTACAGCGTGTGTAAACACTCAGTGCAGAACAGAAATGGCACCAGGGCTAAATCAGACTCCTCTTCCCTCTAATCGAAGAGGACTGAACTTTCTGTCACCAACCAATCTAAAGTCTGCTCAACACAAAGGACCATCTCGAACAGCTCCACATCCTCATGCTGAAGCTGTCTCCTTATCCTCAGTGTGGCGACACGCCATGCTCAAGCAGTGATCCTGCAGCGTGTGACCACGCTCGCTGTACTGACTCAGCTCTGCTCTTAAACGACAACCTCCCACCGGGTGAAACACAGCTCCCCAGAGGTTCGTCAGGTTCCAGGGCTCTGATGAGGCCGGGGACCAGTAAACCAGACCCAACCAGGAAACGGGCTGGAGTCAGGAGATCTGCTCGTATACAAAACTTGCAACCCCTCCGAACCATGACTCCCAACCAAAAGAGGAAAAACGGACATTCTGTTCCGCTTTTGTCTAATAATGACAGCAGATTGCCTCTGCCTCCAAACACTCTCGATCAGAGTAGTATCAGAGTCAGAGTCAGAGAGTCTTTATTGTCATTTGCACCGCATGTGGTACATGTGATGAAAACGAGATTATGTACACGGGGTCCCAGTTACATCCAACAACAAATGCAAGAGAAAAACAGTAATAACATCTAGAATTAACTAAGAAAAACATCAACTAGTAATACACTAAGCCTAATATAGTGGGAATAAACAGCAGCACGAACATGAGTTTGTATGAGCAGATGGTCACAGATGAACACAGATGAACACAGCAACAAGAAAACAGATCAGCATCAGCATGATGTGATATTTTGCAGTGTTTATTTTTTATTTTATTTTTATTTATTCATGAGTCTAACAGCCTCAGGGTAGAAGCTGTTCCTCAGTCTAGTGGTTCTACACTTGATGCTCCTCAACCTCCGTCCTGAGGGGAGTGGGGCAAAGAGTGAGTGTGCTGGATGAGTGAGGTCTTTCATGATGCAGGTGGCTCTTTTCCTGCATCTGGAGGTGTAAATGTCTGTGATGGTGGGGAGACTGACTCCAACAGACTTCTGTGCAGCCTTCACCACTCTCTGTAGAGCTTTCCTCTCTTCAACTGTGCAGCCTCCATGCCACACGTTGATGCTGGAGCACAGGACGCTCTCCACTGCACACCTGTAGAACGAGGTGAGAACTGGGCTGCTCAGACCAGCACGTCTCAGCCGTCTGAGGAAGTAGAGTCTCTGATGACCTTTCTTGATCAGGCTGGTGGTGTTGTTGCTCCAGCTGAGGTTATCATTCATGTGTACACCCAAGTATTTGTAGCTGGAGACCACTTCCACTGCAGACCCACCTATTTTCAGTGGGGCATGGGTGTGTTTGTTCCTTCTGAAGTCCACAATCATCTCCTTTGTCTTCTTCACATTCATGTGAAGATTATTCTCTTTGCACCAGCTCTCCAGGTGTTCCACCTCCTGTCTGTAGCTGGACTCATCATTGTTTGTGATGCATCCCACCACCGCTGTATCATCTGCAAACTTAACAATATGACAGCCTGGAAGTGTGGCTGTACAATCATATGTGAGCAGAGTGAACAGAAGGGGGCTCAGCACACATCCCTGAGGAGAGCCAGTGCTGAGGGTTATGGTGGAGGAGGAGAAGTTGTGGATCTTCACGGACTGTGGTCTGTCTGTTAAGAAGTCTAGTATCCAGTTACAAATAGAGGGGCTTAGTCCAAGTGTAGATAGTTTGTCTATCAGAGTTTGGGGGATCATGGTGTTGAAGGCAGATGTGAAGTCCACAAAGAGCAGACGCACGTATGAGTCCTTCTGATCCAGGTGGGTGAGAGCAGTGTGGACCACGGAAGAAATGGCGTCCTCTGTTGATCGGTTCTCACATCTCTAGTATGGCAGTACATCTGCAAGAAGGCCCTCTCCCTAACGTGGTTGGCCTTCAAGGGACCACAGAAATCAGGGCCCTTGAGGGAGAGCTGGTCCCACCACCTGCTCCTCTCCAGGGACCCTCCACGTCACCAGAAGGAACAGTCTTGCCACATAGGCTGAGAACTGTGGCTAATTTTAGCTTGGTGGTGGAGAGGAACAAACTGGTGGCCTCAGGTCTGCCTGAGAACGTGGTAATACCATTCAAAATGCCCGAGCTGTGTCAACACAGTCTCTCTATGCCCGGAAATGGCGTATTTTTGAAGCTTGGTGCACGGAAAGAAATATTATTTCTTATTCATGTGACTTGGCCCAGCTCCTCACCTTTCTTCAGGACCTGCTGGAGAAAGGTCGTTCTTTCTCAACCTTTAAGGTGTTTTTATCAGCAATTTTGGCCTGTCACGAGGGCTGGGGGAGCAGGACGCCTGGCGCACACCCGCTCATAATAAGATTTATGAAGGGTATGCTAAGGAAGAGACCCCCCAGCAGGATCTTGACCCCTGGATGGGATCTTAGTATGGTCTTGGGGGCTCTCTGTGATCCCCCATTCGAACCACTGAGCGACATTAAGATAGATTCATTATCTTATGACCGCTCTACTCCTGGCTCTTTGCTCGGCGAAATGTGTGGGTGACCTCCATGCTTTGTCCGTACACCCAATGTGTACCAGGTTTGCCCCTGACGGGTCAAAGGTCACCCTAAGGCCTAATCCTGCGTATATCCCCAAGGTCTTGACTTTGAACCCCAGAAGTCTGGACTTTGATCTCTCTTCTTTTCCACCTGCTCCTGTCCTCACTCAGGAACAGAAAAGGCTGAAGGCTCTCTGCCCTGTGAGAGCTTTAAGCGCTTACATGCAGAGAACAGCTGAATGGAGAAAAACAAATCAACTGTTTGTGTGCTTTGCTGCACCAGCTACAGGAAAGGCCCTATCAAAGCAGTGCCTCTCACACTGGGTGACTGAGGCCATAAAAAGGGCGTACAGTAGCAAAGGTCAACAGGTGCCCTCTGGAGTGCGCGCTCACTCCACTCGGGGCTTGGCTACCTCGTGGTCACTGTTCAAGGATGTACCATTTGCAGACATCTGTGTGGCTGCGAACTGGAGCTCAACAAACACGTTTGCAAAGCATTACAGTTTGGATGTTACTGCATGTGATGTCACTCAGGCTGTCCTTTCTAACACACAGTAGAAAGCATGCCTGCTGAATAAAGGCGGACATTCACACTAGCATGCATTTTACTGAGCATTTCAAGGGCGTGATTGAATTACATTCCCATAGCATTTATGTTGCACCAAGTGACATGACTGATAAGGGAACTGAAAGTTATGCACCATAACTCATGTTCCCTGAAGGAAGGGAACGAGGTGCAACATACCTGCCCTTTCAATGCTGAAAGCTCGGTGAAGTGCATTTTGGAGGACGATGGATGGGCGTCAGCACCTTAAATACCCAGAGGGCGGGGTCTCTGGCGTGACGCTGACGCTCCTGCCCTAAAGGCGTGATTGTATTCCTTCAGGTAATCGCGCGGGGGCGCAATTCCCATAGCATTTATGTTGCACCTCGTTCCCTTCCTTCAGGGAACATGAGTTATGGTGCATACCTTTCAGGTTCAGGGCCTAATTTGTAAACCAATCGATGCCGGAACACAAATAACAGGCGGGCTGGGTGGGGGTGGTGTCTGGGGCTCCTCCCCCGGAAAATTTTGAATAAAGTACCGGTAGATGCAATTTCCTGCATTTTGGTGTATTTTAACGGTTTGTTAAACACCTACATTTGTATAGACTCCGCTTTTGTCAAGCATCCTACGCCCACCCCCTTACTTGATGGTTCTGAGCCCGGCACTGTCCCTGCTCGTTGTTGTCCGACTCCACATGTGAAACCTCCAGGCGCCTCCCCTGTCTGTTCATGGCCGCTGCCTGTGGGCTCCTGCCTGTGGACTCCTGTCTGTGTACAACCATCTGGTTAGCTTGGCAAATGCCCCCACCGCTCTTTTAGTGGCGGAGATTATTTTTAAGGGTAGACTCAGAATTGCTACTAGAAGGGTAACGCCAAAATTACACCACATGCGTTACGGCTCCGCCCCGCTCCGGTCCGACCTCCGCAGCAAATACGCACCCATTATAATCAATGACAGAATTTACACTGGCTCCGCACGGCGGCGGCGAGCTGCGGAGAGCGGACGGCAGTCCGTCAAAATTAGAAATTTTTCTATTTCTGCCGGATGCCGGAGCTGTGCCGGAGTCAACTTTTGAAGATTACGTCGCACCAACAGGAAAAGGAACGAGCACAACTTCCGTATTTACAAAATAAAATCACCACGGGCGGACTAATCCTAGCTCTATACGGATTTATTTGTACAAAAATGCTGTCAAACTATCATTTATGACTACGCCTACAAACGCAATACAAGAAATAAATAAATAAATAAAGTATTTTATTCTGAAATGTAATACATCACTTCCTGTTGCTCAAACCATGTCCTGTCGCTCATTTACGAGAGAAGATCAAGGCAGCAGTCTCTACTGTTGTTCTCCTTCTTCCACCGAATGAATTGTTTACTTATCACTTGATTTATCGCGCGATCTCGCAATTCCCGCGCATGCGTCTCAGAGTGGCGCATCCATGCGGACCTGAGCTGAGCGGAGGAAGTGGAAACTGGACTCGCTCAGCTGCGACCTGCAGAGCGGAGCGGATCGGAGCCGCATGTAGTGTAATTTTGGCGTAAGCTCATATGCTCGTAAGTGGCTGTTGTGTTTAAAATGAGTGTTTATGTAATTATTTTCAGATTATGAATCCAATATAAGTTTTATTTGTTCAAGACCGTCATATTTGCTCATAACTTTATTATTAGTAAGACTGAGAGTTACCGGATCCACACAAACCGTGACCGGAACGCAACCTGTCAAAATAAGAGAGTTTCCGGATCCTGTTTCAGTGGAATCCGGCTCAAATCACGCTCTGCATTGGTAAAAAATATATATATGTTATACAGTATATTGACTGTTGGTTGCCCTAATTTCTTAAGGTTCACATCGGCTGTTGAAACCCTCCTGTCGGTCTACCTCTAAATCTAACCCTATTCCATGATGTAAAACAAAGGGGGGAAAAAAGCTTAGAGCACTTGAAGAGTTGTTCCCGGTGTGCAAACAAAATGGTGTAATAAAGTAGAAATACAGAAGCATAAATGTCCACATTCTACCTGTGAGTGCTTTTATTTTCTAAGCATGGCTGACCAAATGCAGGATGGATGGTTTATAATTCAAGGCTGTGCGCTGTCAATTTGAAATCGGAGACAAAACCTGCGCTTCCCACCACCCACAGACCCACTTAGTGTCTCAGTCACTGTTTATTCCTCCGTCTGCCCTGACCCGTTGCACACTGCTGCTGGGTGGTTGTACCTTCCTCCTCTTGTATTGTTTTACCTCCTACATCAGAAAGATTTTGCTAATAATTGCTTTTTAAAAGGCAGTCCATTTTTTAAAAATCACGAAATGACATTGTGAGGAAAGTTTCCATTTGTGCTTCAGCAGGTGTTTTGTTCTGGGACTAATCATCTTTGTTGAATACAGCGAGCAGAATAAAAGCCTGATAACTCATAAACGTGCCCACATGTTCATAAAAAACATTTATTCTATATCACAATTCAGCTGTAGCTATGAAAACGTATACCGTATTTTTTGGACTATAATCCACAATGCATTATAATGTGCATTAAGCGCACACATACCCGGTACTGACATAGCTCTAAGCTAGCGGTACGAAATACAGGCTCTCAAGCTAAAAAGCTAAAGGCAGCGCTCATGTTGCCTCCTCTCAAGCTGAACCCCCCCCCCCCACACACACACACACACACACTCAAAAACTGTCTGTATAAACAGCGCACAACTCAAACGTGTCGCGCTAAGCTAGCAGCACACAATACAGCGCTTTAGCTAAAAAGCTTAAAGGCGCCTCTTCCCTCATGCTGAATGCCCAAATGCTGTTGGTACAAGCTGTGCTCAGACATGTCTGCTTCCCCCCATCAACAACAATCATGGATGAGATGAGCACCCCGCCATGGCAAGTTAACTAGGGAAAATACTGCTATGAATAAAATCAGTCTACATATCCCTGAGCAGCAAACAAAACTTTTATAAAAAACTTTTATACCTTATAGGGACACACAATATTATCATCATGATATCGGTATCGGCCTTTCCATCAATAAAACTCACCGATATATATAAGGCAACTGTTGTAAGTAATTTTTTCATTTAAGAAACTGTCAAGTATATCTATTAATGCACTACTACTTGTGCGCTTTTCACTTGTCGATTGTGAACAGGTTGAGTTTAGATTTGCGAACATTTACAAAATTTCACTCTTTGTGTGTTGTCATTGTGTTCGAGATAGTAAATGTCATAAATAAATTTGACATTAGACATAATCCATGTTGAAGTGTTGCATCATTTTCATCCCCCTTTTTGTCATCTGCATCTGGTAACAGGCCAAACTAACAAAGACCATGCAGAATAATGTAGTATTTTAATCCCACAGCAGAAAAATCTATGTACCGGTAGTCTCTGTAAGTAAGTCTAAGAAAAAATACAGTAATGATATTTGTATTATTGGTTATCGGCCAAATAAGTTTTAACATATTGGCACATCGGATATCGGGCAAAAATCCAATACAGTATTGTGTATCCCTAATAACTTACAAGTGGCCAAATTAAGATTGCCTTACTCATTAAAACTTCCATACAAAGTCCAGGAAAGTTGGCACTAGTTCCTACAGTATCTACTGTATGTTCATGCACCTGGGGGAAAAAATGCATTCAGATATTTAAGGGCCAGTTACCCATTAACCTGACAATCAATGCATTCTGACTGAAAATGAAGTGGCCACTCATCATGCTTCCAATAATAAAGTTATATAAAAGTCTTACTTATTCTTTTTATTTTTCTCAACTATGCCGTTGTTAGCCATAGATACTTAACAAAAGAGAAGCAGTTTGCCAGCGCACGTCAGACAGTTAAAAAAAATCAATTCATTGCCTCCTCTGTCATCCACAGATGGTGCCACTTCAATCTCCTTTCTATTTTGTCAGGCTAATTTGCAGAAAGATGACAAGAGAACGCCATTTTAGAACAAAAATAGCAAAGGCCGAGTGGAAGGGCCGTGTCAGCCTGCCTTCTTTGATGTCACATTAATGTTTTTTGGGGAAAATGACAAGCTGGGGTCATTTCAGAGGAAAAATGGCAAAGGTAGTGGAGTGTGACAGAAACTCCAGCGACACTGCTAAGTTTTTAAGATTTGATTCTCTATTATTCACTTCAACACAAAGCAGAGCTCTGAGTTCTTCATGTAGCACTGTACCATATTTCCCATTAATCATTTGAGGTCGCATGAATAATTTAAAAATGCAGGCGCTCTTCTTCAGTCTAAAAACGCCAGATATTGGGCATTCATGCAACAAGAAGTGGATGAACGTTCTGTAAAGGGAACATGTACTCTTGAAAATTTTAGGCTGGAAAGCGGGGTTTGTTGTGACCTGTGAGTTGAGAATTGCACACCTTTTATACACTTCACAACTCCTACCGAGTGCACTTCTGAGTTCTGTTCATTCTTTCTATATATTTTATTTTAATGACTCAGATTCTGCAGATGGGAGCTCATTAGTAGGCGCGGGTGAACCAAATAGACTGAACATGGAGTAGTTTTAATTAAATATGAAAATGACCACAGTTAATCAGAAAACAGGCCCTGATTGGAAGTCCCCTCGTACATTGCACCTCGCTCTTGCAACAAAGCATTAGTGGATATGAGGATTGAATTATGGAGTCTGGTGACCTGTCGATAATGTGAGGCCATCTTTGCCAACACTCCGCTGTAATCGGTTCTACCTCATCTTCACAATTGTTGGAACTGACTTTACATATCTGCTCTGTAATAAGTTATTGAGTAGAACTGTCCGTACGGCAAAACTTTTTAAAATCTTCATTCCAACAGCAGCGTTTCTTCCTGTGTTTATTTTCCATGCCTGGTTGTAGCTGCTGCAGGGAAATATTTTTAACACACCAGATCACCCGTGTGGGGCTTTGGGATGGTTGGCCTTCGGTTAAATGGTCCAGCAGGTGGTCGACAAACTGATGCTGTGCGTTTGTGTTTGTTTGGGTACATTTTTGGCCAACGAGGAATTTTATTTTGAGCTTTCCAAGTTTATTTTTTTCTTTTGTGGGGGGTGACTAGGCCTGTTGCGATAAACGATAAATCAGTTAATTGCATGATAAATGAAAATTATCAACCTCATTTTCATTTATCAGCTTTATCGTTTCTTCGTGTCTCTGTCTCTGAAGACACTGGATGACAAAAAGCTCAACTCTGGTGCTCTTCACTGACCCCTCCCTTTCTCTTTTCTCTTTAAAATAGGTTTTAACCGTCCAAAGCCACGTTTTTGGATCGTTAAAAGCCACTAAGCTGAGAAACTAAGCTACGAGCTAAGCTAACAGGCTGACTTCGGGGAAAAAAAACTCAGTCTTGTTGAAGCTCCAAAATTCACGGCTGAAACTTATGCCTTGGTGTAAAAAGTTTTTCTCTGCCAAAGATGCTGAGAACTAGCTTACTGATTTTTTTATTAAAAGCTTTGTGTGACAAATGCTATGTTAAAGAGCTCAAACCACACAGACTGTCCGCCATTTTGAGAACCAAAGAGAGACATTCCCATGTCACGTGAAAGGGCTTCCCTCAATATTTCTTAGAGACACGCTGCTCGCTCCCTCACTATCCATGCTTTGGTTCAAACGGTCTTATACTGCCATCCGATGGTTGACAAAAGGTACAGCATGCAAAACAAATTAACAAACGTTTCTTCTTAATTATTGACAAATTTCAAACAATGTTATTGTTTATAGCAATAATTTCTGAGACGATTAATCGCCCAGCAAAATTTGTTATCGTGACAGACCTCGGGGTGACTGGTTTAACCGCAACGACCTTCACCCCAACTTTGTGTCCTAACTCTTCTTTCAATGTCTGCTCTTTGACTTGGAGCTTTTTCCTCTCACTGTCGTATTAAATTAACAAGGAAAGACCTTGTACTGTATGTAGAGGGCTGCAGAACATCTTGTATGTATTGATTTATAAAGCCCTCAGAAACCTAGCTCCATCTTATATTGCAAATCCTATTGTTCCATATTTTCCTAACAGAGAACTTTGCTCTCAGACTGCAGGCTTACTTCTGGTTCCTAGAGTTTCCAAAAGCAGAATGAGAGGAAGATCTTTCAGTCATCAGGCTCTTGTGGAACCAACTTCCGGCTTGACTTTTCTTTTAGATAAATCCTGTACAGTAGTTAGGGTTGGCTTGTTATGCTGCTATAAGCTTAGACTACTAGAGGACAAATTGACCTAAAATTATTAGTTGCAATTGAATAGTTTTCATTTGATATTGTTTCTATTTTAACATGTAATTCTTGACCTGCCATTGTGTATCTGTTCCTCTCAAACCCAGCCAGTTGAAGCAGATGGTCGCTTGTCCTGAGCCTGGTTCTGCTAAAAGTTTCTTCCTCATGAGGGAGTTTTTCCTTTCCACTGTCACCTTTGTATTTGCTCAGCATGAGAGTCTGACAAAGTTAGACTCAAAGCAGTCTGCTCCTCAGTTAATCATTTTATTAACAGTTTTTATATATGAATGTTTCTGTTCAGTGCCTTGAGATGACTTCTGTTGTGACTTGGCACTATATAAATAAACTGAATTAATTTATGTAAGAATAGATGTTTGGCATTGAACATGATTCGATCTTGATGAAGTGGCAAGTCAGGCCTATAGAATCTAATATTTTATTCAGGTTTATTTTGGTTGTCTCTATCAAAAATCTTCTTTAAAACTAAAAAACAAAGGATAAATGCATGTTTTCTACATTTCACAGGAAGGTTTGTGAGAACGTGCGTGTGGGTGAATGTTTTGTAATGAACTGGCACATTTTAAAGGCCAGCCAGCTGATAACAAAGAGTCAGATCAGAGTCTGACCAGTTATTTTGTGGCTGAATGTTGCAATGTGTTTTATTCCCATGTCCTACTCGATTCCACACATTCCTCTTTCTCAATGAGATTGCTCTGATCAAATATTTTCCCAGGACCCCAGGGCACAATTCTTTGTTTGGCTGTCATCTTCATATACTGTATAGCCTCATATTTCTGCCGTAATATAGAAATGTGAGCTGCATAACACATTGACGAACGCTGATTAATTTATTTTGTCAACCCCCATAGAATGGGCGTTTTCCAAGCACATGCCAGAAGTCATTCAAAATGCAGAACAATTCCTCATGCCCCTGGCAGTTCTGCCTTTTAATTAAAGCCTGTCATCCTGACAAGACTTTCTGAATCTAGAAGTAGATTGATGTCTAACGACGATGTTAAATAAAACCAAAAAAACTCTTAGTTGTTGTGGTTTGGATTGTTTGACAAAGCTGGAGAAGCCGTTGCACCGAAACCGCTCGGTCAAGAATGAATTCCTTGCAAAAGCACATGAAGCGTTTTTTTTATTGCGTGGTTTTCAGTTTGTACAAGCCATTACTTTATTGTGGGTTAAAGATTTCACACTCAAATTAATGAGCAATTGGAACAAGTAAACTTTGTTAAAATGGAATTTATAGAGAGAGAGTTGAGGGGAATTAAAGAAGCTATTTATGTGCTTGTAAACGTTGCCCTTTAGGGTTAGGGTTAACCTTAAATGACACTTATTAGTCACTACTTTAATGGTTTTTATAGGCGTGAAGCAGACTGCTGTGGAAACTGAAGAGCTGGTTTATCTGTAACAAACTTTATTGACGTTTTACTGAGCAAACCAACTGCTAACTCGTTTACTTTATGAGCTAGGCTGAGATTGGGTGAACTTTTTCCAGTTTTCCCTCTAAAATTGTGTCACGGAGGGTTTACATGCAAAAAGTTTACATATTAATAAGACACTGCACCACTGATTATTACCATTTTCATATAACAGCTAAATTATTGTGTGAATGTTTCTGAAGCATTCACACTACAGTACTGTGATCCATTTTTCTTCTGTATAATTTTCAGAGTGATTCTTATCCCGCAGTTTTCGAGCCATTTCAACAAATCATAAATCAAAACATGCAGCTCTTTCATGAAAATCCCGCTATGACTTTTGGTACAGGTGCAACTTTAGCTTCTTGAAATATTTAGCCTTTTCTGTCACTTTTTTTCTCCTCCATAGGAAATTAATTGAGCTCATTTTACATCTTTCAAATCTTCACATCTGTTGACAACCTGCTCCTTTCACATTTAGTTCTGCTTCAGCTTCTTTCAGCTTCTTTGTGCAAATTTAAACTATTTTTCAGATAGTTTCAGCTGTTTTGTGCTCCTTTCATATTCTTTCTCCTAACTAAAACATGTTTGTGCTTCTTCTAACTTTCAGCTAATTTCAGCTTGTTCTGCTCCTTTCATGTGATTTCTGCAAGTTTTGGCTTTTCTCTGCTATTTAAGCTAGTATTTAGCTGTTTTATGCCAATTGAAGCTTTTTCAGCTAATTCACATTATTGACACTTTTTTAACCTTTTTTCAGTCTAATTCAACAAAAATGCGCGCTCTTCACTTCTTGTAATTCTAGCTTCTTTCTGCTTTTTTAGCTACTTTTCAGCTGTTTTTTGTGCTAATTTCAGCTCTTTTCAAATAATTTTCATTGTTTGTACTCATTTCTGCTTCTGCTAGTTTCAGCCTAATTAACTTCTTTATACTAATTTCAGCTTGTTCTGCTGCTTTCAACTTTTTTCTGCTAGTTTCAGCTTTTTCTGCTATTTCAGCTACCATTTAACAATTTTTATTCAAATTTTAGCTTTTTCAGCTAATTCCACATTTCATTAGCTCATTTCATCTCTTTCCACATCTTTATCATAAGTTAAGCATCTTTTTGCTTTTTGGCTACATTTTAGATGCTTTTTTGCTAATTTTTAACCTTTTTTTTTTAATTTTTTTTTTAAATTTTTGGGCGCTAGTGGCCTTTATTGGAGAGGGAGAGGGCGAAACGGTAGAGAGGGGGGAGACACCACAGAAAGAAGCTCGTCGGGTCTGGGACGTGAACCCGCAACGCCTGTGGAGAGGCTCAGCCTCAAGCAAATGTGCCGCCCGCTTTATCCCCTGCGCCAAAGCGCTGGCACTAATTTTTAACCCTTTTTAAGCAAATTTCCTAATTGTGCTAATTTCTGCTTATTTAAATCTATTTCAGCAAATATGTGTTTCTGCTTTTTTCTGCTAATTTAGACTTGTTCTTCCATTTCAGCTACATTTCAGCATGCATTTTTAGCCAATTTCAGCTGTTTTTCAGCAAGTTCTTCTGCAATAAGCATTCATGCTGTTTTGTTTTGCACACTGTTCCTTATCCATATATTTCTTCTTGTCTATGCACAGAGGTTTTATGCAATAAGAAAATTAATTTATTTAAAGAACTAAAAAGTTGGAATGCATTTTTAAGAGGGTCTTGGTCTTCATATGCTTCATTATTTATAATCTATTATATTATTAATAATAGTTAATATTTGAAATTTCCCTAACTCCCCTAGGTTTGACATTTTTGTGAGATGATGTAAGGCAGCGTAGCTCGTGTGGATTCACAGGAGGCTTCTGCATGTGAGGAGGAGAGTAAATGTCTACTGTGTTCAGATCGGGTTCAGATGTTCAAATTATGATCCTGCACACCAGCGGGCTGATTGAGGTCTTGGAAGTGATAGATGTTTGTACTTCAGAGAGGAGGAAAATAAACTGCCCAGGGCAATACCGTATATTATTTGATACACTATGAAGGGAAAAAATAAAAGCCAAAGAAGGTATTATTCAAACCTTCAAGCCTCTTCGCAGTCTTTGTACGTCTTCCAAAGTGAATTAAAGAATCAGGTAATTGAATTAAATACAAGTGACTAGTCTGTGAACATTTTCAAATTATTTACTTTTAAATTAATTATTGCTAGAGTAATTTTCTGCCCTTGATTGGAGTCGATGTTTAATGGAAGTTTTTCCCGTTCCGACTGCACATCTTAATATTTCCATTCTTATTCAAAGCTCAGTCGAGCAGAGTTCTGGCGCCTGCCAAACTCAGCACAGGCCCACAACGCAGGCTTCCTTAGAAGTTTTGTTTTATTAAACTTCCTACATGTATGGCAGCACAATGAGAGCCCCTCGGAGACAAAGGGATTACGGTGCACCCATGTGGGCCGGTCTTTGAGCAAAATCAGTCAGGCCTGTGGAGAGGCAGCCTGGTAATTTTCTCTCCTTGTGCTGCCGTCAGTGTAGCGCGATGACATTCTTGTGTGGAATAAATAGTGCAGTTAGACACCGCTCCTCACGCTGTTTTCACTACGCGGCCGTGTGTGCTTTCATACGCAGAGGTTGTTGCTTTTAGCGACTGTGATGGTTGTCATGGGGATGTGAAACTGTAACCGAAGCAGCAGGGGCAACGACAAATCAATGGAGAGTTCTGCAAATAAACTAAAAACTAAAATGCATCCCACTTTAAAGGGAGGTCAACCAATATTTTATTTATTCATTTATTTTTTGTATGGATGATACCAATTTTTATGTTTCTGGCAGATTAACAACACTGATTGAAATTATTAATATAAATCAACACTCTTAACAGCACTTTTAATAACATAAACACTTTAAGCATTTATAAAACAGTATTTTTGCTTAAAAACTAAATTGTGGGCTAAAGTAAACTGACTGTAGCAGCTGCTGCGTCTTTCTATTCTTACTCACGTCACATTTAACATAACATACTGTCACGTAACACAATGGTTCCCAACTCTGATCCTTGAGGAACACCATCATCCTGCTGAAAATGGATGAGTTTCATTGGGTTTTTACTGTTCATTTACACGGAAATAGCGAATTTGAGAATGGGTTCCAGAGTGCGATGGTTCAGAAATGTCCTGGTGTCCGTTGTTGTGTAAACAGAAAGAAATAGATTTTCTGTCAAGGAATCCCTGGCTCATGTGCAGTATCACGCAAAACGTTACAGCTTCCTTCAGTCCACAGAAGAATAAACTATCCACAATGGCGTATACCAGAGTATTGTTTATAATGTTGTTTGTGCAACAGATGAACCTCGTCGTCTTTCCATAGAAATATTTTATTCTCTGCTGTCTCGACTGTAGCAGCTTTCAGGCCGAACATTTTTTTTATGCATTCACAATTAAAGTTTCAAGTTTCAAAGAACATAGCGTCAGCTAGTGGTGTGGTGAGGGAATAACGTATTTTCCACGTCTACCATTGCCGTGTAAACAGAGATTATAATTAGAACGTTTTCATGTAAATGTGTTAATAGAAAAGGAAAAAAAAAAACAAGTTTTCATTGAATTTGTGTCAATAAACACGACCTGAATCTCTGAATCAGGTTTCTGGAGCAGTGGAATGACTAAAACATGCAGGATGGTGTTCCTCAAGGATCTGTGTTGGGAACCACTGACTTATAATGCATGTGCAAGCATGGCCAATTGCAGAATTTGCAAATATTGTCCAAACAAATCTGTCTTTTTTTAACTGCGAATATTAGGCTTTGTACTTTTTACACACAATTTATTTCTATTATTTCTACAAGACATACACTTTCTCTTCAGAATTGTCTCTGTAAGTCAAAGCTGGTCCACTTTAAAACACGGCTAAAAACCCTGTCAACTATAAGTTTCACTGCATGAATTCTCTCAGCTTTTAGCTACTTTCAGCTTGTTTAGTTTCACTTGCTTTATGATTCATTCGCAGTGGCAGACTTCTGTCTTAGATAAAATCAGAGGATTAAAAAATGAAATGACACACTCCAAAATAAGCATCATACTGTATATTTATAATCATTACACACTGATGGTAACCTTTTCTTTTTCGTTTTCTTTTTTATAATGTCAATCTGCTAGCATTCACCCTATAAGTTGAATTTTATTGCAGATTGTCTTGGATAAGGAAAACTTCGAATTAAACTTTAACATCTAACATTCGTTTAACTCCAGTGTGCTTGTATTAATACATAAAAAAGTACACTGAAACATGTTTTAACCAAACAATCAATACATCCTGCTTCCATAAGGGTTGAGTCTTCCACTCCCCAGGTTGAAATGAATCTATTATTCATTGTCCCTACGCCACTGTCAGCTGTCTCTGTTAACTGCTGGATTGTGCAATGTGTCGCTACAAGGCCGAAACACTCAAACGATTCGTTCATGCATTCTATCCCGATTCTCAAGAAAAAGGTTGATTTGAGCTAGATTGTTAGGGCAAGGAGCAATGTTAAAAGTTGCTTCGTATAATACTTTTATAACTAGGCTGTATTCTACGTTAGAAATCTGTAGACATGTGAACATTACGTCTAATGGGATTGTTGAACGTGACATTTCAGCACCGCAGGCTCTGCTGCTTTAACAGCCTCTACTTTGCTGGCAAGACTGTCTTCAATATTTTGACTCTGGCTGCAGGGAATTGCTCCCATTCAGTCACAGGAGCATTAAAGAAGTCGATGACTGATGTTAGATGATGAGATTTGGTTTGCTTTCAAGGTTCCAGTTCATACTAAAGGTGTTGGATTTGGCATGAAGATTTCCCTCATATTGGAGCTGAGGGACTTGCACTAAATCGCAATAAATAACCGCGACTCAAGGAACTCGTCAGTACTGTAAACAGACAAATACTTTTTCATTTTTTTAGTAGAAGTAATATATCATTTGGATAGTTTCAGTTTTCCTGCTTTAACTCTGTAGGAGCCATTTCTTTCTATAGCAAATGCCTAAAACCCGAGTCTGATTTACCAAAAACACGTCCTGCAGGCTTCAAATGAAACATTTTGAGATGTTTTAAATGTGAGCTATAAGCAAACGAGAGGAGGGGGGCAAGCAAAGCACTGTGTTGGCCTACACTGATGACAAACAAAGCTGACCTTTTCTCTCTGTCGCATACAATTGCTCACACTTGCCCAAACAGCTAAAGCAAACCTTATGGCTCCCTCCCTGCACTTAGCCTTCATCAAATATTAATCACTTTCCGAGGCGGCGTGGTTTTGTTCACACTTTGGTTCACTTATCTCATCTGACAGAAATGCGGCCTGGGCTGTGACGCTTAGCGGAACGTTAATTTAGTAATTACATTTAATAGAAGTCAGGTCTATATAGGATCAGAAAGCAGGTGATAGTGTGATTTGTGTTTTTTTAAATAGGAAAATTAAAGGTAAATGACATTTTTTGGTCTAAACGCATCTTGGTGTCCAATGAAAACTCAATGCCAAGGCAAAACCATCTTTCCCCACATCAAAGATCTGGAGAAGATGCTTCAGACTTTCATGACCTCTTGTTCAGACGACTGCAAGACTTGGATTGTTGGTTTAAATAAATCATCGCATCACTTACGAACTGTCCAGAATGGAGCAACTCATGTTGAACAGTTCCTGAAAAACATGAACACACCACTTGGTTTGTTCACACCGGTCCTGTAGCTTGTCTCCTCTGACTTCCTGTCTCTTTCATGATGGATTTTAAGATTGTACTGCTTGTTTTTAAACGTTTAAAATGGTCTCAGCCTTTAATATTCAGTGATCTTAATATCTACACAACCAATGGAACAATCATTCAATTTCTCTTAGATTTTCCAAGATCTCAACTAAAATTTACTGTTTCAAACTTGTAGACGATTACCTGTATGGACCACAGAGACTGTTGAGACTTTTAAATCTATGCTGAAAATCAACCTTTTTTCTTTGACTTTTGATTTGACTGTGAGACCCAATTAACATGATTGGCTTCAATGTTGTTGTGGTATTTTATAGTCCTAAATTGTTCTTTTAATGTCTGTATTATTACGTTTGTAGCTTTTATTGGCCAGAATTCTAAAGCATATTGGTCCACTCCTGGTTTTTCCATAAATTAAATTTTTATAAATAAATTTGACACTGACATTGTCTGTCTTATGGACATTGCTGGCAAAAAATGCTATGCAATATTTGTGAGTTTTGGTAATTTAGGTCAGTCATATTATGAAAGCATTTATATTTTCTGGCATTTGCAAAATTATTTAACAGGCGCTCTAGGCAGACTCCTAAACCTCTTCTGACGGATGGTGTGCATTTGATATTGAACACATTTCACATCACAGACCGTCAAAGCAATGGAGAATGGATTTCTCAGACAGATATATTTTTGTGCTGTGCACTGGGCCACAGCTCAGGCAGGATACAGAGTTCCTAAAGAGCAGGCGGCGCACCACACCGTTTCAAGAGATTAGAGGCTGGTCAGCCTGGGGAAGTGAATCGATACAGCCTCTCAGGGAGAGGATTGACCAAGCATTGATCTGGCCCTAACGGGGGCTGGGGAGAAGCACCATAACACTAAAGGTAGAGGTCTGACGATAACAGCATACCTACATTGAAGGCTCATTTCTGAATCATAGAGACCAAGGTGGCATTTATGCTCTCACCAAAGCAACCGTTATTAGTTTAGGTGTTTCAAAACTACTGCCTTGTGTGTGCCTATGCAAGTTATTTCTAGAGAATAGCATTTTTACCCTGGCTTTGGTAACATGTTGTACAACAAGACAAGCATCAAGGGCCACAAGTGTGATGATTAGGCCTGTCATAACAAATTTTGCTAAGCGATTAATTGTCTTTGAAATTATTGTGTTAAACTATAATATAGTTTGAAATTTGACAATAATTAGTAATTATTTTCAAATTTAAGAAGAAATGTTTACTTTGTTTTGCATGTAGTACTTTTTGTTGACCACAGGATGGCAGTAGTAGGCCTGTCACAATAATACATTTTACTGGGCATTACTTGTCTCATAAATCATTGCGATAAATGATAAAATTGTTTGAAATTTGACAATAATTAGTAATTGTCAAATTTAAGAAGAAATGTTGGTTAATAAAATAATAAAAGTTGAGTTTGAGTACCGTATTCTCCGGTCTATAATACGCTGTATTTTTGCTCATTTGAATGTCCAGCGTATTAAACACCGAAGAGTATTATTTATGGATTTTTTCCCATCTGCTGCTGGATGCCTTGAATTTCTCTCTTTCTGCCCTCCAAAATTCGGAATATTGCTAAGAAATTTGCCATCCAATGGGTAATATGACTTGATAAAATAAAGAAATTATATTTTCTTCTGTTTCTTTTCCGTTTTCTAATAAACCATGTGATACTTATCTTTGTTCATCTGTGTTTGTTTTTGTGTGTGTGCGTGTTTCCTAACTAACCCAGCTCTTTCGACAGTGATGAGCTTCCAGCTGTGAGCAAATTGAAAGCTGGGCCCACAGTGGGCGGAGCTACCTGTGCTCTGATTGCTGCTGCACAACCACCTGAGGAAAGTCCAAACTGATGTGGAGCTATGAAAATAATTATCCATCAGCTGACAGGCTGGCTGTGGCTGTTCTGGGGTCATTTACATGCAGTAATTAGAGCGGGCAGCTGCTGGTGCTGCCACCACAAACTGGATGTCTACATGAGCCACCGGATCAGCAAAATCTCCACCAGCCTCCATGCTGTGAGGTGGTTCTAATGGGACTGACTGGGAAGATTTTTGAGCTGTGAGTGCAGTTTTCATTTGGACTTCTAACATGTTTTTTTTTTTTTTGGTAACATCTGTGGCCCAAAAGATTATAACAGATGCTTTGAAATAATGACAAACATGGAGGAAGATTTTCCCCTGCGATAGTGCCTTGAAGTGTGCACAAAGTATACTGCCAGAACCAAACAGAGCAGGCCACATAACTATTTCTATTTTTGTTGCAGAAGAAAATCTGCTTCACCTCGACTCTTTGCACAAAGCTCTTTCCTAGACCTAATCCTACAAATCAGGATTTAGAAAAACCCACACACCAATTTCAAACTGGTGAGCAGACGTGCTTCCAGATACATATCTTTGGCACGGCATTCCTGCCCTTGATTCAGCCATATTGGTCTAATAAAGGCTACATATATAAAGCTCCATCGGTTTTCTGTGTGCAAGCTGTCTGAGTTCAAGCTTTCGGAGTCTGGCATGGCCTGCGATCTCACTATCCTTTCAAAGCCAAGGTCAGAAATCTCACGGTTTTATTACAGAGGTAAACCTGCCCTTCATAAATACTTCAGACACTGATTTCTGCCAAAAGCCAGCAGAAGAAGCTGAAAAGAAAGGTACACTACGAGGGAAGAGGAATCAAGAAAGGATACCCTGATGCATGCTCAGAAAGGACATTGTTTAAAGGGGACCACATATAGGTCTTTAAAATTTTTATGTTATGTCTGTGTGCTATCTTGACAATATTAATTCATTTTAATACACAAAATAATTCTTAGATAATCAATTATACCCTTTTTAATTCTGCCATTTTTAACTTTCGTTTTGAACGACCGGTTTCTGATAGAAGTTCTGAAGTCCACGCCCTTCAACGATCTGTTTACGCCCTCTGTAACAGCCAGTATCTGTAATGTGTTGTTGTTTTAAAATTAGCTCTTTTTTTATTACTCATTTGACTTACTGTTAGTGTTAGCTTAAGATAACTTACCGAAACCCGTCTGAGCGCGCCGCAATTTGCTGCTCCTTTTAGCATGAGACCACCCGAATCCGATGCTAATGTTAGCTTGTTCCTCTTCCGGTGTTCGCCAGCTCCGCTCGTTGCACGCGGAGATTTTGGGAGTTATCGCTGTTCCAGTCAAGACAACACAAAGTTCACCAAGTGTCTCCCGTAAATTAATCCGTAAGGAGAAGGTCCTCGCTGCTGCGAGGCTGCTGCAAGGCAGCAGCGAGGCTGTACAGTTGAAGCTCCGCTCCATCGCACCAGAAGAGGGTCCCGTTGCCACCGGTCCCTACGCCGGGGGTCCGCTCGTTTAATTTTTACCGGCTGCGCGTTGGGAGCGATCGCAAATACACTAAAAATTGAACTAAAACATAAAAATAACAATTATACTTTATTTATAAAGCCATTTAAAAAAACACAGCTGCAACAAAGTGCTGTACACATGAAATTAAGAACATATAAACAAAAGATGAGATGAAATCATGAAAAACAACAGTCATGTGTTTAATACAGAAGTGGGTTGAGCCTAACCAGGGGTTGCTAGGTGAGGGGCTGGACTCAGGTTGTGGTGGGTTGTCCTCTCGCTTGTGACGTCACATGCGAGAGTATTTTAAAACGAAACGTATCTTATCACAGTAAAATAAATCTACTTAGAGTAAATAAACCACTGGGTGCATTTTTTTGGCACAAGGACTGTTTTTTTATGAAGTAAATACCCAAAGTTGAGTAAAAAAAACATTAAAAAGTGAATTTTGCATGTGTGGTCCCCTTTAAAAAAATAAATAAAATAAACGGACTCACAAACAGAAACAAAAGAAGCAACATATTAAACATTGCCTTAGCAGTGGAATTAATTAATTATTACTATAGTAATTCATCCATCCATCCATAGATCTGTTAGAAAGTTAACGTTTTCAATGATAAAAGAAAAACAAGGGACTGCAATATTTTTGTATATTGCAGTTACAATATCAGCTGTGAACAACCCGTCTTTCTGACCTGGTGTAGTGTGGAAAACAATGCTGTAGCACTGCGGCTGCTGTGTGTTAATTTATGAAAATGTTTAATGATCTTGATATTGTATTTCTTGATATTACAATTATGTCTGCTTTTTAATATAATGCACAGGCTTACAGTAAAGTAGCTAAATTAGTGAAAGGGTTCAAAGAAGACTAACGCTGCAATATTTAGGCTTCAAAATGTACATTTAATCAGAGTAAGTGTCAACGGTTTAGAAATGTTTACTTAAAAAAAACTGTGTTCAAAATTTTTTTTTCCTTTTGTGTCTTTCAGTGTACAGTAGTCCATAGCTACTTCATGCTTCGACTTTCACAGACTCGCTCTTTTGCGGTTTTTTTTTTTTTCAACGTTTGTCAGCTTTAATATTATGCACGTCACGTGATTAGGACCGTATGAAAAGTGTAAATGTTAACAAACAACAACAAAAAAACTGGACAGGCAACGCCATTTTGCTGTGTTCTTTCAATAAGCCTATGCTGTATCACCAGTCAAAAGAACGTCATTACCCAGAAGCCAACAGTGCACTACCCAGAAGCCAACAGTGCGTCCGGCCGCTGCTTTCTGCTGAAATGGAGGGGAAATTTTGCAACGCAATCTACACTTTTTATTAAGCTCAAATCACTGGCAGGAAAGTCTCAAATAATCCTGAAGCTGAACTCATCCTTCAAGTTGTATCTTCACTGGTGAGTGGCTGGGCTGCAGTTGATCTGGACTCAGTGTGACCCAGATCCTTGGGGCTGCAGGGAACAGACCATGGTGGGCTTCAGCCTGGTTCTGATCGCGCAGTGCTGGTCCAGACCGGCCAATGGGGGGACTAATCCTGGGCAGTTTTGTGCATGGAGTGTCCTTCCTGGAGTGGCAGCACATGCATCAACCTGGACGGGGCAGTGGGCTTCACCATGCTGCAGGGTAACCGAATGGAACCGAGCCCAACCTGAACAGAGTTTCTGCAGAGCTGGTGAGTACTCAGATAAAATATTGCAGTATCTGCTGTGCAGTACATGTACAGGTATATATGGTGTTAAAAATTACGTAGGTTTAAGAGTTTAGAACATTGCAAAAGTGTGGGAAGGGTTTATAAAGCCTTAAAATATTTAGATACAAAAATATATATAGCATTACGACTTCGCAGTTTTTCCACTTATCGTGGGGGTCTCTGAAACGTAACCCCTGCGATAAACGAGTGACTACTGTACTCATGTTAATCTCTTTTTTTTTTCTTTTTTTTGTGGCTTTGGATACATACAAACGGCTTTTCCATCTTCAGGGGTTGCCACACGAATCGTCCTCTTCCATCTCACTCTGTCCTCACTCCAACTACCTCCATGTCCTCTCTAACTGCATCCATATATCTCCTCTTTGTCTTTTTCCTGGCAGCTGCATTTCTAACACCCTTCCACCAATATACACACTGTCCCTCCTCTGGACATGTCCAAACCATCTCAGTCTGACCTCTCTAACTTTATCTCCCAGTTGTTCAACATGTGCTGTACCTCTGATGATCTCATTTCTAATCTTATCCATCCTTGTCACTCGTAAGTAGAACCTCAATATTTTCATTTGACACTTACAGTTCTTTTCCCTGTCTTTTTGTCAATGACACTAGGCGTGTTTCCATCAAGGTTTCTAGGTGCGCATTATGAAGCATCGCATCAGAAAAGCTAAATGGAAACGGCATAATTCGAGTTAACTTCCTCTAAGTCGCTCTAAAGTTTATACGCTCGCTTGAGGTAGTTTTTGGGGAGTCGATTCAGAGCTGAGTCGGCTAAACGACAGATGGAAACAGATTAGCCGACTCAGTTCTGCCGCAGCGAACATTCACGTCACGTGACTGATCAGCTGTTTCCGCTCCGGACAACATGTAACATCGCTAAAACTAGTTGGCATGACAGAATAAATACAACTTGCCCGATAGCAACACATACCTGAAATATTCTCTCCATTTTGCCGAGATGTCTGTTTTCAAACGCTACTTCCTGTTTACTGTGGAAGTGCGTAACGCTGACGTCTGACGTATGGCGCTGACGTGTGACGTAATGACGCTGACGTCTGACGTAGAGACGCTTTGCGTGGCATTGCAGATGCGCTTCAAGCCAGTTAATGGAAACACTTCTGATCCTCATAATTTTAATTTACATTTTAGCGAAATTTTCTAAAATTCGCTCAAAAATCGAATTTAAATTGGATGGAAACATAGCTACTGTCTCCAGACCATACATCCCCTAGACTCTACTCTCCGTTTGTCAGATATGTGCAAACTGTTTACAGCAAACAAAAATAATTAGGAGGCGTCACTGGGTGACGTTTTGTGACGTGAATGCACCGTACCATATTTGAGCTGAAACGGTCCCCTTTGCTCCCAATGTAAAAGTACAGGCACACCATTCTGTCTTAGCTGGCATCCTCAGAGTTGCTGGCTTAGGATATTTCGTAATTGAAATGTCACAAAAACATAAGGTCAGGGAAATCTGGTTTATTGTGTTTTCTCTCAAATTGATCTGGAGGGACTGATCTGGAGGGAAAACATACCTGTCTATAATACATATATAAAGTATACTTTTAAATTGCATGGAGAAATTCATTTTTTAAGCTTTCTTGTGTGGGAGCTCCAAGATTGCAGGCAAGGGTTGCATTCATGAGGGAAATCAGACTAATCAGTGCTGCCACCAAACACTCCCCACTTCCCCACATCAACATGACACTGTGTGATTTCCTAATGTGCACTGATGTGTTGACACATACTCTTCATTTGAGAGGGATCTGGGAAATGCTCTTTGCCCCCTGGGGGAGATCTGCTACAAGATTCAGTGGGCAGAGAACGCTAGTTTTTTTAAACGGCTTTTATCATTCGGCTCACGTCAAATTGCCTTTACTGCAGTGCTCCTTGACAGCAGCTCCCAGACAGGGCTCATGTTGCCACGGTTGACATTGTACATCTACTCTCCATGCTGAGCTTAGACCAGGCTAATGAAGCTGATACATCTGAATAAATCATCTGAGCCACTTGCATTCCAACTCCATGATATGGAAGTGTTGTAGGTCAAATTAAAATTGGACACTTCTTCATATTTTGTTCAGATATGGCAGGAAACTGCATCCACTGTTTGAGTCAACACGTTGAATCAACGTTAGAAAGATCACCCCTCTTGCTTATTGAATAAACTGATTAACTGACTTTGCAGGATGGTACTTTTAAGATATCTAATCATTTTAAATCATGATACTTTGACAAATTCCTCCACACAATCTTTTGTACCTGCTAGTTTTGGTTCAGAGTCATGAGGAAGCAGAGATGGAACAGGTGAGAGATGGGATCCATCCATTCCCAGTTCAACACAGGATCAACACACAAGTGAAAACAATTACACACCGGAATGAGCTACATCCCCATCCACGACCCAATTCAATCACAGATGTGAAAAATGAATGTGATGTTAGTTTAAACTGGAATATGTTCAAGCGAGACTATCCATCCATCCATCCATCCATTTTCGTCCGCTTATCCGGGGTCGGGTCGCGGGGGTAGCAGCCTAAGTAGGGAGGCCCAGACTTCCCTCTCCCCAGCCACATGGAGCAGCTCCTCTGGGGGAATCCCAAGGCGTTCCCAGGCCAGCCGAGAAACATAGTCCCTCCAGCGTGTCCTGGGTCTTCCTCTGGGTCTCCTCCCGGTGGGACATGCCCGGAACACCTCCCCAGGGAGGCGTCCAGGAGGCATCCTAACCAGATGCCCGAGCCACCTCAACTGGCTCCTCTCGATGTGGAGAAGCAGCGGCTCTACTCCGAGTCCCTCCCGGATGACTGAGCTTCTCACCCTATCTCTAAGGGAGAGTCCAGACACCCTGCGGAGAAAACTCATTTCAGCCGCTTGTATCCGAGATCTCGTTCTTTTGGTCACAACCCAAAGCTCATGACCATAGATGAGGGTGGGAACATAGATCGATCGGTAAATTGAGAGCTTTGCCTTTCAACTCAGCTCTCTCTTCACCACGACAGACCGGTACAGCGCCCGCTTCACTGTCGACGCTGCACCTATCGATCTCACGCTCCAGTTTTCCCTCATTCGTGAACAAGACCCCGAAATACTTAAACTCCTCCACTTGGGGCAGGACCTCATCCCCGACCCGACCCTCATCCCCAATTTAAAACTGAGCAAGTAAACTACAAAACTAGTTCATTGGCTATTGTGATGTTTTAAAATAATGTTTAAACACCTGTTTTGTATCTCCTTGTTGGTTGTACATTGAAACTGGTGGTTACAGGTCAAACTGGTGTGTTTTGATGCAGTTAGTTTTATTTTGAAATGCTCCTTCTAGAGGACGACAGAGTGTTGATGAAGGTCTGTGGTTGTGTAACACATGACTGTTATCACTTCGACAATGCGTATTGTGCAGAGTGTGTTTTATTTTTCACCCATTCAGACATTCACAGAGTTTCTTCTTTAAAAACACATAAGGAAACACGTTTTAGTGTTGAAAGAAAACTCAGGATTGAGTCCAACATCCATTGTGCTCCCAAAACGTGGACGGGTTGGAGGGATTAGAATGATTAAACTTCAGATTGGAGGACAAACACACTCAACACACAGCTACTTAACTTTAGAAAAATCTCCTTTATGTTCTTATGATGGCGCTTTATTCTTTGAGTGGTGATTGTTGCACTGATTCTGCAGTTTCACTCCTGTGGTGAAGGAGCCCATGTAACAACATGTAAGTCAATGTGGTTTCTGACATATTTTATCAGCAGCTTTGAGTTCAAACTTTGGCCTTTTATTTTGATTTTTTTGAGAACTCTCAAACTCTTCATGGAGACTTGGTCCCACCTCCTGTTCCTGAGCTAACCACAGAAAGGGGTGAGTTGCACCAGCAGTCTTTAAGTGAGCATGAGCTTGCAGAAGTAAAAGACAGGCAGAGTGAGTTTGAGACAAAACCAAACGTTCCCAGTAGTTTGATTCTAGAGCACAATCACACGTACCTTTTGCACAGCGCCACAGAGGTTGTGCTTAATAAACCTAATGGCAGGTGTGGCTTCAGCTCAGCCAGACAAAAAGCAGAGGAAGGAGACATTGATTTGAACTGATTGCTGCAATTTTCTAGTTCTCACAATGGTGCTGTGCGAGTGGCTGGTGTCTATTCACTCACTGCCAAAAGGGCTGCAGATAAAAATGTCCTGGATGTATCAACATAAGAAGAGCATTGGAAAATTGCAGCTGAGGGCAGAGTCTCTGCAGATAAATGCATCACTGCACCTAAAGATGTCCATTCATGCTTCATACGTGACTCGACAGGTTCAGTTTGTTAGGAATAACAACACAGCTCATCCTCCAGGACAACGGGGCTGTTCAGGGGATTTGTAAACCTTTTTATCACACGTTAATACATTTTTTTTGTTAAAAGCCATGGATCTGTTCAAGTGCTGATTAATATAAACAGTTCACTTGATCACTTTCTCAGAGAGTAATCAGAATGTTTTGGCTCATCCGTAATAAAACATATAGCATGTGCATATTCAAAGGGATAAATTATTTTAGTGATAACAGTTATGCACACAAAGAGTTTACAGTACTGTGCTCTAACATCTGCTGCAGTTGTCTTGTTGATGGCTCCATGCTCGGTTTTCTCTGTGAAGTTTATTTGTGTCCCAAGCGTTGACGTCATCATGTGGTCACATTCTCTAAAAATATCTGATTCAGTTTTCCACCAGTACAAAAGAGCAGCAGAGAGACATTGAAAAGAATCATTAAGATTCTGTTTACCCTTTAGAGTTTAGTTGAACTAGATAAATTGCATTTCCTGTGACAATGCAGTGTGAATGCTCACTCTAGAATAACTAGCTTCAAAACAGCTGACATTAGCTACAAAAACATGCTGAAATGTAGCTTACATTGGCAAAAGAGGGCAGAAAAAAATGGTTTGCTTAATTAGGTTTAACTAAGCAGAAATGAGCACAAACATTAGGAAATTAACTAAATAAAGTTGAAATTAGCAAAGAAAATAGCTGAGAAACACTGAAAAGGCTGAAAGAAGCTTAAACTACCAGAAGGAATTATAAAGAGCTGAAATGACATAAAAAAGGTGGAATTAGCTGAAAATTCTAAATTTAGCATACAAATGCTAAATAGTAGCTGAAATAGCAGAAAAAGTTTAAATGAGCTGAAATAAGCTGAAATTACTGTAACAAATAGCTGAAAGGGCAGAACAAGCTTAAATTTGCAAATTAAAGCAAGAAGAATGTTTGCCAAACTAAATGGAAAAAAGCAGACATTGGCACAAAAAAAGTGGAAATTATCTGATAATAGCTTAAATTAGCAATAATAGTAATAATAATAATGATAAATCAGCTGAAAAATCGATACAAAGCAGAAAGAAGCTTCCAGTACCAGAAGATGACCAGAAGATCACATCATACATCACCAAGTGCATTGATGATGTAACTAACCTCAAGACCATCACTGTTCGGGCTAATCAGAAGCCATGGCTGACAGCTGAGGTTTACAGACTCCTGAGAGCCAGGAATGCTGCCTTCAAAGCAGGAGATCAGGTGGGCCTGAGGGCAGCCAGAAAGAACCTGGATCTGGGCATCAGAAAGGCCAAGAAGCAGTATTCCAGGAAAATAGCTCACCGTTTCAAGGACAGCAAGGATACACGCAGTCTGTGGCAGGGAATACAGACCATCACAAACTACAAACCACCCCCCCAGACCTGTGACAGCTCAACCTCTACGCTGAATGAACTGAATGAGTTCTTTGCTCGGTTTGAGGCAAGTAACAGCACACCTGCACATAAACTCCCCCCCTCTCCTGATGGCCAGGTGCTGGCGCTGTCCTCAGACAGCGTAAGGCGATCATTCATCAAGATTAACGCCCGGAAGGCCTCTGGTCCTGACAACATACCTGGTCGTGTGCTGAAGGACTGTGCAGGGGAACTCGCAGCGGTCTTCACGGACATCTTTAACATCTCACTGAGCCAGGCCATCGTCCCCACCTGTTTCAAAGCCACCACCATCATCCCTGTCCCAAAGAAGGCAACGCCCGCATGCCTCAATGACTATCGCCCAGTAGCACTCACCCCCATCCTGATGAAGTGCTTTGAACGGCTAGTCATGAAAAGCATCACATCTGTCCTCCCTGCCTCCCTGGATCCCTTCCAATTTGCATACCGACCTAATCGCTCAACCGACGATGCCATCTCCTCTGCCCTCCACACAGCTCTCACACATCTGGACACGAAGGACTCTTATGTTAGAATGCTGTTCATCGACTTCAGCTCGGCATTCAACACCATCATCCCCCAACAGCTCATCCATAAACTGGACAGTCTGGGGCTGAACACCTCAATGTGTAACTGGCTGCTAGACTTCCTGACCGGGAGACCACAGACAGTACGGATCGGGAGTAACACATCTAGCACCATCACATTGAACACAGGGGCCCCACAAGGATGTGTGCTGAGCCCCCTTCTATTCACCCTGCTAACACACGACTGCACACCATCGTACAGCTCCAACCACTTCATCAAGTTTGCGGACGACACAACAGTGGTAGGTCTCATCAGCAACAACGATGAGACGGACTACAGGAACGAGGTGAGCCGCCTGGCCTTGTGGTGCGGACACAACAATCTCACTCTCAACGTGGAGAAGACAAAGGAGATTGTCGTGGACTTCAGGAAGAGGGATGCACAACATGCCCCTCTGACCATCAACAGCACCGCAGTGGAGAGAGTGGACAGCACCAAGTTCCTGGGAGTGCACGTCTCGAAGGACCTGTCCTGGAGCAGGAACACTGCAGCATTGGCCAAGAAGGCTCACCAGCGCCTCTACTTTCTCCGCAAGCTGAAAAGGGCTGGAGCTTCAACCCCCATCATGTGCACCTTCTACAGGGGTGCCATAGAAAGTGTCCTGACCAGCTGCATCACGGTGTGGTTTGGTGCATGTACTGCATCATGCCGCAAGAGCCTCCAGCGCATCGTGAGAGCAGCTGAGAAGATCGTCGGCACCTCCTTGCCCTCACTGCAGGACTTACACAGCAAACGCCTCACTCGGAAAGCCCTCTGCATGGCAGGTGATCCCACACACCCACTACACAGCCGCTTTAGACTGCTGCCATCAGGGAGGAGACTGAGGAGTCTCCAGGCTCGAACCAGCAGACTGAGAGACAGCTCTGTTCATCAGGCAGTCAGAATGCTAAACACTCTGCCTGCTCTGCCTCCCCTCCCATTTGAACTGCCTTAACACAAAAAACTTTCTCACACATTACCACTCAACACAAAGTTTTTAACACTGGACCCTGTGTCATCAAACGGGTTATTCACTAAACTCTCGGTCATGTGCTCATTCAGTTTGCACTACTTCTCATATTTGCACTAATGTTTGTATTACATTACTGCCTATAGTCATACTACTGTTTACATTCACTGTTTACATTTATTAATACGGTTTACATTTATTACTACTGTTTTACATTTATTACTACTGTTTACATTTACACTACTTTTATATCTACACTACTGCTGATACATATACAGTATTCTCTGACTAGCCTTATCTAAGGATGCCAAATGTGCCTTATGTGCCTTACTGCATATGCCACTTTGCCTCTATACCAACATCAACTACCTCATACATATACTGTGTACATTAACTCATATGCTGCTGTGCCACTCTTTGCAAATGTCAATGCTAGAACCTTCAGTTTATTTTATAGATATACTTTTTATACTTTTTATACTACTATGAAAAAACTCAGGACAGTATTACACTTTTATTATTTCATTTTATGCTTATGTTCATTGGGTGTTTGGTGTTTTAGGGGTGTTTGGTGTTTCAGTGTTGGTGTAAATTTTCATACTTTTATACTACTATGAAAAAACTCAGGACAGTGTTACACTTTTACTATTTTATGCTTATGTTTATTAAATGTTTTAGTGTTTAGTGTTTAGATGGTTACTGTTGCACCGAGGGACTGAGAGAAACGCAATTTCAATCCTGTGTATGTCCTGTACATATTGCAGTTCTGACAATAAAGTTGACTTTGACTTTGAAAGTGGAGAGAGCACAATTTTTGCCGAATTGGGCATTTTTTTTTTTTTAATAAGTGGAAAAAAATGTAGGATTAGCTAACAAAAGCTAAAATTAGAATAAAACTGCTAAATACTGTAGTAGCTTGATTACTTGATTGGACGCAGCTGGAGAGGACGCTGGCGTGATGTCGCCGCTTCTCCACGCTAAATAGTTCTTTTACTGTAGCTATTTTATTTATTTTTGACATTTTTTAGGACATTTATATGGACTTATTTTGCTCAGTGGGTTTTTAATAAGGACTTTTACGGACAGCTTAGTTAGTAACTTCCTAACCGGAATGTTGGGCTGTCTGCCTCCTGTCACTGCAGTTTTTGTGTTTTGCTTACCTGCTGCTTCTGTCAACCTCCTGTGTCGTCTGGACTGTTCTGGACTTTCTCCTGTGCTCCTCTTCAAGTGATGCTCAACCGAGTTACATCTCACTGCTTCTCTCTCGGAGCCGTGGGTCTGCTGTTAGCGGCTAGCTCTGTGCTAGCTTCCCCCGGTTTGGCTGGTGTGATGTTGACCTACTCCGCTTCGCAGCTGCTTGGACTTAACAACTGCTCCATTCCACCTTCTGTTCCCATCATCAAACAACTGGGACTTCTGCGTAGACCTCGTTACATCCATAGAGGCTCGCGAAGGAAATCCATTTACTCTCGCTCTGAATTAATTCCGTGCGGGAGACGTGTCGCACCTCGACTACGTCATCAGAACGCTGCGTCTGTAGTCCCTTGTAGTCCACAGCGCCCAAAGTGGCAAGGAAAACGTGGAGTGGACTTCAGTCTGCTGAAACCGGTTCAAAAGGCTCCTACACCAACCAGCATTAAAATAGAACTTTTCAATGTACAATCACTATCGAACAAATCATGTTTAATTCATGACCACATTCTGGAGAAGGACCTGGACCTCATGTGCCTCACAGAGACTTGGCATCAACCGGATGTGTTCAGTTCTCTGAATGAAGCTTGTCCCTCTGGATACAATTATCTGCAGAGAGCCCGCTGCACTGGCCGCGGTGGTGGTCTGGCTGTAATCTACCGCAGTAATTTAAAATTGTCACATCTGTCTTCTCATAATTTTTCCTCTTTCGAATGTTTGGCCTTCAACTTCAAAGCCCCACTCCTGATGAACGTTATATTGATTTATAGACCTCCCAAACCGCATGTTTCATTTAACTCAGAAATGCATGACCTCCTCACCTTTTTCTGCACCTCCCCTGTAAAAACTATTTTTCTTGGCGATCTAAATATCCACATGGACAATTCCTCTTCCCCTCTGGCTACAGATTTTAAGTCTCTTTTGGAATCTCTCAACCTCACCCAACATGTGGACGCCCCTACGCACAACAGGGGGCATACTCTGGATTTGGTGATTACAGACACTGTACTCAATAACTTGTCTGTATATGACCTGGGTGTCTCAGACCACAGGGTCATCTCCCTGGAAGTGCCTTCAACTTCGCCTTCTTCTAACCCAAAACGACCCATCCAGTTCCGTGACTATAAAAACATCTCCCCTGATGTTTTGTCTGCTGATCTTCACGCCCTGACTGCCGTCAATCACTCATCTGCAGATGACTCTGTGAATTATTACAACCAATCTCTCCAGGAGCTTCTGGACCTACATGCTCCCTTGAAGACAAGACTGGTGTCTTTCTCCCGTTCAGCCCCCTGGTACACTGGTGAGCTGCGCAGGATGAAGGCAACTGGCCGTGCTATTGAGAGACGTGTAAAATCATCTGGTCTCTCGGTACATAAGCAAGCGTACAAAGAACATCAGAAAGCGTACGCCTATTCTCTTAAAGAAGCACGCTCCAAATATTACTCCAACATCATCAACACCTGCCCTGGAAACTCTAAACAGCTCTTCTCCACAATAACTCATCTGCTTAATCCCATTAAACAAAATCATGAGGACTCTGTTCAAAAATGCGACCTGTTCCTCTCATCATTTAAAAACAAAGTTAACACTATCAGATCCCAGCTCCACAACCTCCCTGACCTTAGTGTGCCATCTACCCATCTGCTTTCTGGGACCCTGAGCAGCTTTGATGAAGTTGTTCAGAGTGAGGTAGAGACCATCCTCAAGAAAATGAAGCCTTCATCCTGCGCCCTGGATCCCTTCCCCTCATCTCTCATAAAATCCAATCACTCTGCAATTAGCCCATTAATCACACAAATAATAAATCAGTCTCTACAATCTGGTCATGTTCCACTGCCTCTAAAAACTGCCATCATTAGGCCTCTTCTGAAAAAATCTAATTTGGATCCCGACATTTTTTCAAATTACCGGCCAATTTCCCACCTCCCATTTCTGTCCAAAGTGCTGGAGAAAGCAGTTGCTGCTCAGCTGCAGGAACACCTACAGCAACACTCTCTGTATGAGAAGTTCCAGTCTGGATTCAGAGCAGCTCACAGTACTGAGACTGCATTGTTGAGAGTAACGAATGATGTCCTCATGGCTGCTGACACTGGTTCTCCCTCCATCCTTGTCCTCCTTGACCTCACTGCAGCCTTCGACACTGTGGACCATAGTATCCTCCTCCACCGTCTTCATGTGGAGGTCGGTCTCTGTGACACTGTCCTGGACTGGTTCAGATCTTTCCTCTCCAATAGGCTGGAATGTGTCAGTCTTGGCAATGCCACTTCCCAGACAGTCGGTGTCTCCTGTGGTGTACCTCAGGGGTCAGTTCTGGGGCCCCTGCTGTTTTCCCTTTACATGCTGCCTTTGGGTCAAATTATTAATCAGTTCAACATTTCCTTTCACTGCTATGCCGACGACACACAACTTTACATCAGGACTGGAGCATCATCATCATCCCTATCTCCATCTTCACTCACTGCTCTCACTGCACTCACTGCTCTCTCTGCCTGCCTGGAGGAAATAAAGGCATGGATGAATCAAAACTTTCTTCAACTGAACTGCTCCAAGACCGAGGCCATATTGATTGGCACCCCTCACCAGATACAAGCATCAACTTTAACAACAATCTCCTTCTCTGGTCAAGACATCCCCCTCTCCACCTCTGTTACAAATCTTGGAATAAAAATGGACTCTCATCTCACATTTGAAAATCACATTAAGCATCTGTTTAAAACCTGCTTCTTCCATCTTCGAAACATCTCCAGACTTCGCCCATCTCTGACTTTTTCTGATGCTGAGAAACTCGTCCATGCCTTTGTCTCCTCCAGGCTCGACTACTGCAACTCCCTGTTTATTGGTATCCCTGGCAAAAACATTCAGAAGCTTCAATATATTCAAAACAGTGCAGCTAGGATTCTGTTGAGAGTTCGCAAATTTGATCATATTACACCCATTCTCCATAACCTCCATTGGCTTCCTGTCACCTACAGAATTCAATATAAAACTGCTCTCATTACCCATCAATGCTTGCACGGCACTTCACCTGACTATCTAAAGGACATTCTTGCACCATATTCATCCACCCGGTCTCTACGGTCACAGAACAGTAATTTACTTCATATTCCTCGGACCAAATTGAGGACCATGGGAGACCGAGCATTCTGTGTGGCTGCCCCCCGCCTGTGGAACTCCCTCCCTGATGACCTGAGAGCTCCACAGTCACTGGTTGACTTTAAAAGCGGCATTAAGACTTTTCTTTTTAAGCAAGCCTATTCTGCCTCCACATGATTTTATCTTTGATCTTAGCTGATATCTTTATTGATTTTACTTGATTTTATCACTTGTTTTATTTTATTTATTTTTTAAGCAAGCCTAAATCTACATGATTTTATCTTTGATCTTAGTCGATATTATTGTTGATTTTATTTGATTTTATCACTTGTTTTATTTTTTATCTTTACCTTGTTACACATTGTAGCACTTTGAGATTTTTATTAATGAAAAGTGCATTACAAATTGAATTCATTATTATTATTATTATT
>JBBPBX010007213.1:55251-65931 GCA_038048925.1 Garcialebias charrua | reverse complement strand
AGGCGGAAGTGACAAAATCTTAGATATATTAAATCAACAAAATATAATATATAACTTAAACATTTGTAGCCCAAGAATATTTAGTTAAGCATACAAATATGCTTATTGTCAATGTGCATTTTAGGCAACATTTCTAAATTATATTACTTGTTGGTTTTGGTATTATTTGTAGATATTCAAATTCTACTAAGCAATACAACAAAATGTCTGTAAAGAAGACAGGACTATCTAGTAAATTAATTTGAATATCTACAAATAGAATCAAACCCAACAAATAATACATCTTAATGTAATTAAGAAATATTGCCTATAATCTTCTTCTTCTTCTTTCGGCTTTTCCCTTTTCAGGGGTCGCCACAGCGAGTCATCCTCCTCCACCTCACTCTGTCCTCTGCATCCTCTGTCCTCACTCCAACTACCTTCATGTCCTCTCTAACTGCATCCATATATCTCCTCTTTGGTCTCCCTCTTTGTCTTTTTCCTGGCAGCTGCATTTCTAACATCCTTCTACCAATATACCCACTGTCCCTCCTCTGGACATGTCCAAACCACTGTCCCTCCTCTGGACATGTCCAAACCACTGTCCCTCCTCTGGACATGTCCAAACCACTGTCCCTCCTCTGGACATGTCCAAACCACTGTCCCTCCTCTGGACATGTCCAAACCATCTCAGTGTGTCCTCTCTAACTTTATCTCCCAGTTATCTCCCAGTTGTTCAACATGTGCTGTACCTCTGATGATCTCATTCCTGATCTTATCCATCCTTATCCTCCTCTGTTAGATCATATTAGTCTTGAAACAGCATCTGCCGACACATCGAATCAATCTATTTGGGCTCCTTTGATCGGCTCCGTTACATAGTGAGGGTGAGGGGTCTGGGATCTGGCCTTGTGGGGCATTGGGGCTGGTGTGGGAGGGTGTCGGTGCTTGGGGCACCGCCGATCCGGTGTGCAAGTGGACTCCGATCCGGATCCGTTTTAAGCATCCGTTTCGGATCCTACGGTAGATCCGGAACGGATCCGGTCCGGAATCCGTTTGCTATCAGGGTAAATCTATCTTAACTTCGCTCAGTGGCTCGAATGGAAGGTCATAAAGAGTCCCCAGGACCAGGCCAAGATCCCAACCAGGGGTCAGGGTCCTGTTGGGTGGTTTGGTCTGAAGGACACCCCTCATAAACCTTATTATGATTGGATGTGCTCCGGGTGTCTTGTGTCCCCAGCCTTCATGACAGGCTGAGATCGCTGATAGGAAAACTTTAATCGCTGAATAAGAACAACCTTTTTCCAGTAAATCCTGAAGGAAAGTCAGGAGTTGAGCCAAGTCGCATGCATAAGAAATAATATTTCTTTCTGAGCACCAGGCTTCAAAAATGCACCACTTTTGTGCGTATAAAGATTGTGTTGAACCAGCACGGGCATTTTGTATGGTCAATACCACATTTTCTGGCAAGCCTGACGCAATCAACCTGTTCTTTTCAGCCAATAAGCTGAGGCTTTTGGTAGTTCCTGGCCCAAGTGGTGTTATTGTCCTTTCTGGTGACACAGAAGCTGTTAACCTCTGGGGGCCAACCAGATTGGGAAGGCTTTCTTGCTGATGTGCTCCCAAGTTACCCTGCTCAGGGTTAATTGAGGGCCGATGTAGTCTGTCAACTTTATTAGACAGGTTTTGAGCGGAAAATATATTTTCCTCCTCCAAATCTGGAGTTCTGTCGTGAGGCTGCGAGTTATGTAAACAAGCAGACCTCCTAACTCCAATACATAGTTCCCAGACACGCCCCCATACCGGCTTCCGCACCACATCTGAAGGCAGAGAAGGCAAGATTGAGAACTAGCAGAGCAAATTATACGGACAAAAACACGAGCTACCACAGCTTCACCAAGGAACAATAGCAAAATGGCAGTGGTCGAGTTAAATGAGTTTGAGAAAGAAATCATGGCAGACGAATCAGACAACTTGTCACAAAGTAGTTACTCCGATATCATTAATTATTTAATTACTACAAAGAGCGCACACCGGCTTCACAGCACACCGGCTTCACAGCGCAGAGCTTCACAGCTTTAAATCCAAAAAAGATGTGTAAACTGTCTCAATCATATCTAACCAGCTAAAAAAAGGTTTAACTAAAATAACACACAGCCAGCACAAACAGTCCAGGCTGAACACAGACCAGAACCAGCACTTTGAGTGTTACCGTGTTGGAAGTTAGCATGTTGTTAGCATCTGGAGCGGATGGTCCGTCTACTCAGGTCGGACGGCGTGGATCCGTCGCGGCCGCGGGGGCACGTCCCATGGGACCGACGCGTCGCCCGCACGACTTGGCTCCCGTCCTCCTTCTCCCACTGGGACGGTCTCCCCGCCGGTCCCGGTGGACCGTGAGGAGGCCGCGTTAGCGAGATGCTAAGCTAGCCACAGCATGCTGTCGCTAAATAAAAAAAAATAAAAAACACAGCTCTAACACACAGACAGTTGTACTCTAACATTGTTTCACAAAATGATTTATGTAGAATATTTTGTTTACCGGCCAAAAGCACGATGTCTTCTGAGCAGATCCAAGCAGAGATGGGGCGGTTGTTGAGTTTCTCCGATGAAATAAATCCTTCACGTTTACTTTTTTTTTGATTAAGTGAAACCTGCGCGTTGCCCAAACGTCTACCCGACTGGAACACCCACTGACACAACACGAAGTAACCATTGCAATTAATTAGAAATTAACAAAAAAAACAACGTGAAAAATGGACATCCAGTAGAACGCGCTCCAACTGCTGCTTTAGCCTACCTGTGGGAGGGTCAAACAGGACAACCCACAGATGTGACGTCACATGGGAACTATGTATACTTTCCTTGGGATGGTTCAGTTTACTGGTCCTTTGCTTTAATGGAACGTTGGTACCAGGCAAACCGACCGAGGTCCGTGTATCACCCCCTGGGGGAATTATTTTTGAAGGCAGTTTTGGATCAGCACAGAACGGGAAGAGATGTGTTGTCTGAGTACTGCTCGGGCATTTCATGTCCCTCGTTAATAACAAAGGAGCAGCTGCACCGTGCGAGCGTGGGGGTGTACCTCCTGGTTTGCCAGACTTGAGATTATTTGATGATAAGGAGCTCAGTTCCTCTTGGAAGAGAGGAAGAGAAATCAGATTCGGCTCAGGTTTGTTTTCATTCACAACCAGCTGAACACAGTCATTGTTGTGAAGGTGTGACAATTGTAGCTGCCTGAGGGCGTCTGATGAAGCCCCCCCCCCATTGTCAGACTTTGTCAGCTTGCCTCTTTGAGGAGCTGACATGTCACATGTTCGTCTGGTTAGTGTATTGGCTCTCCCGTTGTTCACAATGGAAGTAGGGCTTGAGCATTTGACCCTCCTCACCTGTCTTCCTGAGAGGAGTGGGGGGGTTCGCAGACGCCTCCGCGTCTGCTCATTGCAAAGGCACTCTGTTGGGGTTTATCAATTATGCTAATACCTCGTGGGCCGTGAGAGAGAGGGGAAAAAGGCCCTCTCTCTTTATGACGGCTTGCAGGTCAGAAGACCTGTTCTGTGTTGTTGTTGTTTGTGTGGTTTTTTTTTGGTCAATAAAACAGAGAGGAGCTGTTTCATGAAATTTATTTGTGCTTATGTGCAATGACGTACATGATTCTATGTCACTCACAGCAGAGAAAGCATGATTTGTGCATGCTGTAAACAAACCAGCTGATTGTACTACGTTACAAGCAAAGTCTGGACATGAAGGGATCATTCCCGTTACCACGTGGGCGGGTGACCCTGTAATGTGGACACGTGGACCTGGTTCATCAGGCATGGTTCTTTCTGTTATCACGATTCGCCGAGGAGTCCCTGTGTTTGGTCGCCTGGCGGGGGACAAACCTGTTTTTGCTCCATGCGTGCTCGGTACGAGGTGGGCCATGCGGGGGTCTTTTCCTGGGCTCCTCCTCATATGCTGGCTGCTTCTGCGGTGGGGCACGGGTTGCTGAGTGGTGCTGAGGTTGCGCAGGTCTGCTACTAGCAGAATCCCTTGGTGGAGGGGGGCAAAACTTCTCCGGGGAATGCCCACCCGGAGAGCTTCCGCCTGTCTGCGTCTTTGGTCCAGCTTTGTCTGAATTTGCTCCAAAGCTTTACCAAATAATCCCGCCGGCTCTATCGAGTGGTGGAGAAAAGATACCTTCTGTCCTTCCGGGAGATCCGTCAGAGTCATCCAGAGGTGGCGGATCGCGATGACCACTTCCGCCATTCCCCTGCCCTGTGCAACAGCAGCTGTCCCCATCATACGGAGCACAAAGTCTGTTGCTCTGCGGGCTTCATCCAGCAATTCTGCGGCCGCCTGCTTGTCCGTTGTCGTTTGGAGCTGTTGCAGTTTTTGGCTAGGTAAGCCTACATTAGCGCAGACGCGTTCATGGCGCGTGCCACGAGTCCCTGAGCCCTGTAGCATTTCTCGAGGAGAGACGCCGAGGCTCGGCAAGCCTTGCTGGGAAGAGTTGGTTTTGTTCCTGATGATTTAGGAGCCAGGTGAGACGCTAGAGTGTCCTCGATCTGAGGCACGTTAGCTATTCCCACTTCATCCATCCCATCCACGTCGAGGAACTGTGAGAGGGGGAGAAGCATAGGGGCTCATGGCTGAGTCCAGGTGCGCGTTAGTTCTGTCAGAAAATCCGGGAACACGGGCATCTTTTGCCTCGTGACGGCCTGCTGCTTCGAGTAGAAATAGCTTCCTGCCAGCCTCGTGGCCTGTTGGCGAGGCGGAGGTTCAGGCCATGGGATATGCAGCGCGTCCACTGCTCTGTGACAAAAGTCGAACATAGCAGGGATGGAAAAGTCAGTTTCTGGGAGCACAGGTACTGGGGTCTGGGAGAGGTCTTCACCCTGATCCTCCAGTTCCATGTCCGCCTCCTCCATTGAAAATTCACCCGAGGCTGAAATCGAGATCTCGTCCTCGTTCATCATGCCCCGGGTGTCGAATTTGACTGTTAGGTCCACCATGGGAGCCAGCACGTCAGGGCTGTCGCCCCATTCAACACGTGTGCTGTCATGTAGAGCCATGTTCTCTAGCTCCGGCGTGGGAGTGAGGAGCTCCATGGTGTCCGCGTCCACAGGTGTCGCTGAAGAGCCCATGGCCTTGGCGACGAGGTCAACCCGATGCCGCAGCACCCCATCCATCATGAGGCTGCAATGTGGGCAAAAGTCGGGCGTATCCAGTGTTGTTTTTGCATGCAGCATTCCCAAGCAGATTGGACAGGCCTTGTGGGTGTCCGTTGCTGCGAGGGAAAAGCCACATCCGTTGGGACAGACGCGCGAGGTTGGGCTCGCCGTCCCGCTGGTTTTCCTTGGAAGTCTCGCCTTTCACTTTCCTTTCTCCGGAGGCATGTCCGAGACGAGGCGGGCGAGTCCTTCCAGAATTTTCATTCTTTTTCCTTGAAATGTCTCCTCCGTCACGTTGCTTTCACTGGCTAGCTCGCTAGGAGTTAGCGAGGTAGCTTTTTTTCTTGTGGCGTAGTTAGCGCCGTCGAGCGAAGCAACCTGTAGAGAGAGGAGAAGAAAATACTTTGGGGTTAAGAGAAAAGTGTCGGACTAGCTTTCGCTAGTCCAGCAGTACGCAGAAATGATTCTCTGTGCGCTCTGTGTAGGGAGCAAGCTCACCTCTGGTTGAGCGATGAAGCAACAGAGAAGTCCCGCGAAGCGGTAGTTCAGGTTTAAGCGAGGTGAAGGGCAAAAAAGAGAAAGATGGAGGGGCGCAAGCTGCTTAAGTACCCAGAGGGCGGGGCCTCTGGCGCGGCGGTGACGCCCCTAGCCGTAAAGGCGTGAGTATATTCCTTCAATTAATCGCGCGGGGCGCAATTCCCATAGCAAGTATGTTGCACCGAGAGACCAACTGAAAGGGAACTACGTTGCCCAGAAGACATCAGTTCACTTCCCAGAAGTCAACACTGCTTCCAACCTCTGCTTTCTGCAAAAGCAGGAAAAGTTTTACAATGCAGTCAGAAGTTCTGTAAGTGTTATCTCACAGAACTGGCATGAAAGTCACAAATAATTCTGAAGCTGAACTCATGCTTCAAGTTGGATCTTCACTGGTAAGTACCTGGACTGCAGTTGATCTGGACCCAGTATGGCCCAGATCCTGGAGGCTGCAGGGAACAGGACGCAGCAGGGTTCATTCTGGTTCTGGTCGCACAGTGCTGGTCTGGATCAGGTCAGAGGTGGTGGACTAAATCATGGGCAGCCTAAGCATGCAGAATTTCCTTCCTGGAGCAGAAGCATGTGCACATCAACCTGGTTGGGGCAGTGGACTTCATCATGCTGCACTGGGACTTTTTTCATCTCTCAGGTCAGACAGGAACTGAGCCGCTGTTGTTCTGCAGATCCTGGTAAGTAAGATTTAGTAGCTACGTATGTTGTTAAAATTACAGTAGTAGGTTTAAGAGTTTAGAAGATTGTGTGCTTTGTCACTGCAGGGTAGGTCTGTAGAAACTAACAACAGAGATGGACCAGAACTGAAAGGTTTTACTTACTAGCTTGTGTTGCTTTTCTGCAGAGCTAGTACCGATAGGTAAACGTGAGTAGTGACAAATAAGGATGTTGTTAAATTTAATAGGTTTAAGAGTTTAGAAGATTGACTGTGGGCTTAGGGTTAGGGTGACCCCAAAAATACACTACACGCGGTCCGTGTCCGCTCCGCTCCGCAGGTCGCAGCTGAGCGAGTCCAAAGTCCACTGCCTCCGCTCAGCTCAGGTCCGCATGGATGCGCCGCTCCAAGACGCATGCGCGGGAATTGTGAGATTGCGCGATAAATCAAGTGATAAATAATGAAGTCAGAACAAAACAATTCATTCGGTGGAAGAAGGAGAACAACAGTAAAGGCTGCCTTGATCTTCTCTCGTAAATAAGCGACAGGACATGGTTTGAGCAACAGGAAGTGATGTTTACATTTCAGAATAAAATACTTTTTTATTTATTTATTTCTTGTATTGCGTTATTAGGTGTAGTCATAGTCATAAATATAATAGTTTAGTCATAGAATAGTCATAAATGATAGTTTGACAGCATTTTTGTACAAATAAATCCGTATAGAGCTAGGATTAGTCCGCCCGTGGTGATTTTATTTTGTAAATACGGAAGTTGTGCTCGTTCCTTTTCCTGTTGGTGCGACGTAATCTTCAAAAGTTGACTCCGGCACAGCTCCGTCATCCGGCAGAAATAGAAAAATTTCTAATTTTGACGGACTGCCGTCCGCTCGCCGCAGCTCACCGCCGCCGTGCGGAGCCAGTGTACTTTATCTCATTGATTATAATGGGTGCGTATTTGCTGCGGAGGTCGGACCGGAGCGGGGCGGAGCTGCAACGCGTGTGGTGTATTTTTGGCGTTAGTCAGACCGGAACTGAGAGTTGCTGCCGTTCTGCAGATCTGGTAAGTAAAATTTTATAGCTACATATGCTGTACAGGTAGTCCTCGACTTACGACGGAGTTCCGTTCCTACGCTCCGTCGTAACCCAAATTTCGACGTAAGTCGGAACATACATAAAAAATTAATTAAAAAAAGAACATACACATACTGACCCATATACTGTACATGTACAGTACTGTACAGTTACCAAGCACTTAGCCTATCCTAACACAGTTTTTAAAGACAAAGGAGCAAGTTGAATTGTGCTGTCTCCCTATTCCCTCCTTGCTAGCAGGCTCCATTCACATAAAGGGAGCTGGCTGACTAGCTTGCTGTACGGTGGCCCACCACCGTCGGCCCATCCAATATTTGTTTATGACGTAAAACCGCCGTCAGCTCGGTCCATCTGCCGTCCATCTGCCGTATTCCATTGTAAAAACGCCGTTAACCTCTGTACAGAGCGTTTAATCTCCGCCTGTACCTTTGCTGGTTCTGCCATGAAGCTCCATCCAGAGTGGGTCTTTCTGTGTTTTTCCGCTGTTTTTCTGCCGTCAAGTTCCTACTTCTGCGCCGTCAAACCGAAAGTAACCGGAACTCGGCTTTTCAAAATAAAAAAAATTCAAAATATATATTTTTTAATGGAAGATGTGTGACGTAAACACAAAACGTCGTAACTCGAGACCGTCGTAAGTCGAGGACTACCAATGCAGTACATATGTTGTTAAAATGATGTAGGTTTAAGAGTTTAGAACATTGCAAGAATGTGGGAAGTGTTTCTAAAGCCTTTATATATATATATATATACATATATACATATATATACATATATATACATATATACATATATATATATATATATATATATATATATATATATATATATATATATATATATTCATTCATTCAACCTTTATTTATACAGGCTAGCCTCGTTGAGTCACGGGGACTCATTTACAAGAGGGACCTGTCTCACTCACACCAAACAACCATCCACTCTCACACTCACACCTAGGGTCAATTTAGAGTCACCAATCAGCCTAACAAGCATGTTTTTTGGTCTGTGGGAGGAAACCGGAGTACCCGGAGGAAACCCACGCATGCACGGGGAGAACATGCAAACTCCACCCAGAAAGGCCCCGGACCGGGATTTGAACCGGCAACCTTCTCGCTGAGAGGCAGCAGCTCTACCAGTTGTGCCACCGTGCTGCCCAATATATATATATATATATATATATATATATATATATATATATATATATATATATATATATATATATATATATATATATATATATATATATATATATATATATATATATATATATATATATAATATATATATATATATATATATATATACATAGATATACTGTTGCTACTTCATGGACTTTCATTTATTGCGGGGCAGGGTTTGTGTGTGGTGGTGGGTGTAACATAACTTCCACAATAAACAAGGGACTACTGTTCTCACTATTTTAGATGGAACAGTTTTTATATTTGAGATTAAAATGTCTGGTGGGATCTAAACAGTGATTGTGATCACACCATTACCGTGTGAACATGCAACTTTTAAAAATGAACATAGGAAAAACCTTTAACGTTTCCAGAGGTTGTTCGTGTGTAAACAGTTCTCAGAATGCAGCCTAACTTACTGTGAACAGATTCACAGATCTGATCTTTTTACTGTTTGATGTGTCATTGTTCCCTTTACCAAAACCTTTAATATTATTTGATACGTGTGAGTGATTCAAACATTTACAAGTCTGTTCGTCATTTACTGACCCCCCACCCTGAACTCCTCTGAAAGCCCACCTCCCTTCACTCATTCCAGACGGCTTAGGGGAGAAGAGACAGATTTGCCCTGTTTGATATTTGATCTGATTGGTCAAGTCATCCAACACCCTGACCCCCCAGTCTAACTCTATGCGGCTACTCAGTCCTCCTTCCACTGTGAGATGCAAGCCTGCTGGAATTCAGGAATCAAGTTTCAGCAGCATATTGTCAGTCTGGTATTTTAGAGTAACAGACACATAATACTCATCTGGCAAGAATGGCATAACCCACAGAACATTGTAACCTGTTAAAGTGTCAACAACCAGTTCACTGGAGAGAAACGCAATTTCAATCCTGTGTATGTCCTGTACATATTGCAGTTCTGACAATAAAGTTGACTTTGACTTTGACTATGACTCATTTTGAATGTTTAGAAGAAACAAAAAGAACAATTAAACATGAGAAAATATGTAACAAACATTGATTAAAGAGTAATACATTAGTACCACTTAAGGCTACCTTCATAAATAACTTATTATTGCTTTATAAATATGCTGGTGAAGATTCTCAGTCGTCCAGGACATGATAAAATCAAAAAAGGCGTTCAATACAGAACAACTGGACAGAGGCTGGTGCACCCTAAGGACAAAACACCCACACACAAACAGAGTGGTGTAGTGTATGCAGTCCAGTGCAGCGAGGACTGTCCAGACTTATACATTGGAGAAATTAAACAGCCCATCCACAGAAGAATGTCCCAACACAGGAGAACCTCCTCCTCTGGACAAAACTCAGCTGTTCACCTCCACCTCACGGACAAGGGACACTCTTTTGAGGACCAGAATGTACATATTTTGGACCGAGAGCACAGGTGGTTTGAGAAGTGTGTGAAGGAGGTGATTTATGTAAAAAGAGAGAAACCATTGTTAAACAGAGGAGGAGGTCTAAGATTCCAAATTTCCAAAACTTATAGTGCAGCCCTGGGTTTGGTTCCCAGGCGTCTCACACCTGATGAGAACAGAGGAGCCTAGTTTGTGAATTAGACTACCAAAGATTTTGACAGGTCCCTGCTATTAATGTGTGAAGTGTGACTTGTCAATTTACATACAGTAGGATGTGTGTGTGTGTTTTCTGTAAGCTCTGTTTTCACACACTGAACTTTGAATGGGTCACAGGTACGTGTTATCCCAAGTATGTGGGGGTGTTAGTTTCCAATTTACATATGTTGGTGCGTGTCAATGGCTTATCCTGTTATAACTTCTCCCTCTCACTGTCTCCTCACTGAATTGATAAAGCTCCTCGGATGAGAAGCGAAACATCTTGTTGCTACAAATAAAGTCCAGTTGTTCTGTATTGAACGCCTTTTTTGATTGCTTTATAAAGAATAGTTCATGAGTTCATAAATATCAGATCACATACCAAGCATTTTAGAGCAGTAATTAAGCACTTCATGTGTTGATGCTAGCTCACTATTTGGCATACTGTAATCTTGTGCTGTGCTGGTTATTTAGACAAATGTAAATTTTTAGTAGTTGCCCA
>JBBPBX010007213.1:12445-47699 GCA_038048925.1 Garcialebias charrua | reverse complement strand
TTCTGATTTACAGTAGATGCCTTTATAAAATGTCAATCTTTCTACTGTACTTGCCTCTCTGTGCTCCTGATTAAACTCTGCAAGTATCTGCAATGCCTTCTGCCTGTAATACGTCTCAGCCTCGTTCTGACCAGAGAAGAAAGCGCTCAGCTCTACCTCTCTTTTCTTGAGCTCCTCCAACCCAAAGTCAAAGAAACACCTACACACCTCCACCACTTGGTCCTCAAAAGTACATGCCATTGTCAAGGCAACTAAGGAGAGATTAAATTAATGTAGAAGTATACAGTACAGTATTTAAAAAAAAAGGCAAAAAAGATATGTTTGAAGCAGAGGAGCAGCTCCTGGAAGGAACTGCACTGCTTCTGGATCATGTTGAAACATGCTGTTAAACAGACTGGACCCATTGATGTCCTCCACAAAGGCATCCTATATGAAAAACAACTATTAGTAGGTCATATGTGCCCACTAGAAGAACTGCATTAATAAATGTGGACATTTTTCATACATGGTGAAGTTTTAGCTCAGCTTCCAGCCTTTGCTGAGCTTCATTTGCTTGTCGTTTTTGCAACTCTTCAGTTTTAATTTCCTCAAGGAGAAACTGGTACTTGATGAATGCTTCTTCTCTCTGTACAAACACACACGCACTTGATTCACTTACTATATGCAGTATCTATCACATGCTCATTTTAAAGAAATAACAATCATATAACAAAGTCAATTGTAACTTGGGTCAAAATACTTACTATCTCAGAGTTTATTAAAATGTTGTCTAGGAGAGTCAGGCTAGGCAAACAGGCAATAATAAAAGATGCGTAATCTCCCTCAGTAGAGACAGGATTTCCAGTCATGTTGAGTTTGAACAGCTTCTTAAACCTCGAGAGATAGAGCACCTTCGAAATGCATCACACACACGCATGCAATTATAAACATTTTGTATCAATAAATTCTTAAAATGCAATAAATGAATTTCTGATAATTCTTTAAAAAAATAGCTTACATTGTCCAGCTTTTTGATGTTGTTGTTTCCAATAAAGAGGAATCTCAGATTTTCCAGAGTGTCCATATTCTCTAAGACAGAGATTTGGTTGAAGGACAAATTCAGCACCTCAAGCTTTTGCAGAGCATCCAGGCCCTCAATCTTTTGAATCTTGTTGAACGACAGATCTAAAAGACAGATTTAAAATCACTGAGCGTGTCTCAACCAAAATGGCAGTGCTTGATCTTAGTTGATATTATCATTGTTTTTAATTGATTTTATTATTGATTTTTGTTGTTTTATCATTGATTTTACTTGATTTTATCACTTGTTTTTATTGGATCCTTGATTTTAGTTGCACTTTGTAGCACTTTGAGATTTTTGTTAATGATTATTAAATGATCATTATTATTATTATTATTATTATTATTATTATTATTATTATTATTATTATTATTATTATTATTATTAAATGCAACCTTTACAACAAAACATTACACTTATAAAAATAAAAAAACTTACTGAACCAGGTCAGATTGGTCAAACATTCCAGGCCTTCAATCTTGTCTATAATGTTGCTGCTCAGATCAAGCCTCACCAGAGATGTAAAATCATGCAAAAGGCCAATCTTCTGGATATCTGTAAACAAATCATAACTAAACTAAAGGCACCACCAAGCAATAGCAAAATGTTCATGTTGCTTCTTACTTTTGTTTGTCAGGCCTAAATGAAGAACTTCACTTTTTCTTTCACAGCATGAAATAAAAACTTCTTCTGAGACAGTGAGGTGGAACTTGCCCAGAGCCTGTACAATTTGGGTGACTTCATTCTTCACGACATCCTGCAGGACCTTCTCATTTATGGGCTCCATGTTTCTCTTCAAAATAATGTTTCTGAGCTTAAAATTAAACTCTGTTATAAACAGCAAATTATATCAAAATTTGACTTGTTGTAGTAAAATTGCTCTCGATCCATAAAAAAAACAAGATTTTAGATTAGCTTCTTGCATAGATTTATCCACAGTTTGATAAAATAAATTGTATTACCTACTACCTGTACTTAGTCGATGTGCTACACTGCGTTAGGCTCAATTCATTGTTTAGAGACAGTTACTTAGCAACAAGTTAATTCTCAGATGCGTTCATGAAAACCTGGTAAACCAAAGTGCCCTCCCACATCGCCATTACGTATTTTAGTTTTATTTGTGAAAAATGTTAAAACAACTTAAAACATTTATTTCCACAAACTCATTATGGATTTAACTGTTCATGTTTTAGCATATTCTTGGGTATAATATGAACAAAATAGCAAGTTCAAATTTTTATACAGACAAAAATTTTTTTTATCCCGTTTTAACAGCGCTGGGAAAAGTTTCTTGAACATAGCTCAACGACGCCAAACATAACTGAAGCTTAATTTAGCCAATAGAATCAAATATTTAAATTTTCTTATCCAATAGAAATGATTAAAGAGGCGGGGCTTAGGGAGTACCGCCTTCGGGCCTTAGTCTGCCTCTGTCCTAGCGGATCGTTTGTTGTCAAAATGGAGTTTTTACTTGGAAATCCTTACAGCACTCCCGTGGGCCAATGTGTAGGTACGTAAAACCTCTGCGTTATGGCTGGAGGTGCAGTGCTTTGTGCCTCATGAGTAGTTTAAGAATGGACTAATTTAAAATAACACGAAAAAGCGAGCTCGCGCTGGCATCTTCCGAGCCAACGTCATCTGCTTGGAATGAGCTATCGGCTAATGTTAGCTAGCATATCCAGATAAGTTAGTCAGTTTCAATGACCGATATCACAATAAATCACCTCTAGATTTGACAATGCTAGTTTTTTTTCAAGGTAGTAAATCACACGCGCGCGTACGCACATCACACACAATGTAAATATGGTGATTATGTCCAGACTGGGCTCACTGGGCTCTTGTTTGTACCTGTAGTTTAAAGTTTCTGCTGTCAACATTTGTCTTTTACTGTATATCATTTACATTTTGTGATTACATTCATATTTGCCTCTGGCTTTTTAAAACAACTTCCCACCCATCATTTTGTAAATGTGCAAATGCTGCCAGTAGCCCTCCTGTATGTTTTGAATGTAATTCCACAGTTTCTCTTCTGTTTATGTCTGTTTTACTCATCAGTGCTCTGCTCTAGTTAAGGCACAATCTATAACGTCACCTAGCTTCATTATGAATCCATAAGCTGTGTTGATTTGAGACTTGTGCTAATCTTTATGAAGTATATTTATTTATAAAGTAGTAACATTTATCTAAGCATTACATTTGACCATAAAAGGACATGGCTACGTAAAGCTCAGACTCACTCACATTCTTAATTATTGGTTTGTTTTTAAGTATATGCCAATAAAAATAGGATGGAAGGCTTCAGAATAAAGCATCATCTCTTGCTTTTTACGCTTGCTTTGATCCATTTCAGTTTTATGGTATGTTTCAATGGTTACATGTTGAATTTCAGCGTTCCACAGATCTCTGCTGTTGAGTTTATTTATTTTTTGGTGGTGATCTGTACACCTCTGTCATAGCAGCTGATCCAAAAGTTTACTATTACTGAGGCATGTAGATTAGAAAAGACAATTGTAAATAATAATAATAAAAAATACAAATAGATATGGACAAATCTAATACTGTAATATTAAAATGAAGGAATGAAGGAGCTTAAAAGTCCACATTAAAGACATATAGGATGGAGAGAGACTACAGCTTTGTTGGCAAGTGCATGGTGCAGCTTGGCACCATCATGTGATAGACTGGCTTCTGTTGTGTTGTGTCAATTACTGGACCTAGAGGGTGCAGGAGAGGTGACACAGCACCATGATGAATTCATCCACTTCAGCGGTTAGTAAAGCTCCTATTGTTCATTATTTTAGCACATTTTACTGTTTATTGGACGCTTTCCTCTCTTACACTTGTCCTCTGCCTTGCATTAAGTCAGAGTCAGAGAGTCAGAGTCAGAGAGTCTTTATTGTCATTTGCACCGCATGTGGTACATGAGATGAAAACGAGATTATGTACACGAGGTCCCAGTTACATCCAACAACAAATGAAAGAGAAAAACAGTAATAACATCGAGAACTAACTAAGAAAAACATCAACTAGTAATACACTAAGCCTAATATAGTGGGAATAAACAGCAGCACGAACATGAGTTTGTATGAGCAGATGGTCACAGATGGTCACAGATGAACACAGCAACAAGAAAACATATCAGCATCACCATGATGTGATATTTTGCAGTGTTTATTTTAATTTTATTTTTATTTATTCATGAGTCTAACAGCCTCAGGGTAGAAGCTGTTCCTCAGTCTAGTGGTTCTACACTTGATGCTCCTCAACCTCCGTCCTGAGGGGAGTGGGGCAAAGAGTGAGTGTGCTGGATGAGTGAGGTCTTTCATGATACAGGTGGCTCTTTTCCTGCATCTAGAGGTGTAAATGTCTGTGATGGTGGGGAGACTGACTCCAACAGACTTCTGTGCAGCCTTCACCACTCTCTGCAGAGCTTTTCTTTCTTCAACTGTGCAGCCTCCATGCCACACGTTGATGCTGGAGCACAGGATGCTCTCCACTGCACACCTGTAGAACGAGGTGAGAACTGGGCTGCTCAGACCGGCTCGTCTCAGCCGTCTGAGGAAGTAGAGTCTCTGATGACCTTTCTTGATCAGGCTGGTGGTGTTGTTGCTCCAGCTGAGGTTATCATTCAGGTGTACACCCAGGTATTTGTAGCTGGAGACCACTTCCACTGCAGACCCACCTATTACCAGTGGGGCATGGGTGTGTTTGTTCCTTCTGAAGTCCACAATCATCTCCTTTGTCTTCTTCACATTCATGTGAAGATTGTTCTCTTTGCACCAGCTCTCCAGATGTTCCACCTCCTGTCTGTAGCTGGACTCATCATTGTTTGTGATGCATCCCACCACCGCTGTATCATCTGCAAACTTAACAATATGACAGCCTGGAAGTGTGGCTGTACAATCATATGTGAGCAGAGTGAACAGAAGGGGGCTCAGCACACATCCCTGAGGAGAGCCAGTGCTGAGGGTTATGGTGGAGGAGGAGAAGTTGTGGATCTTCACGGACTGTGGTCTGTCTGTTAAGAAGTCTAGTATCCAGTTACAAATAGAGGGGCTTAACACACCAATCCTTAACCAATCCTTAACACACCAATCCTCCTAAGGAGCTTACATGGGACACGGCAAAGGAGAGAGTTGTGGTTAATTCTTCCAAACTCAAGCTCTATGAGCGTCACAGTCTATCACAAACACATTTTAAAGGAATTTTCCAGTTGTGAATTCACTTAAAAACTAAGAAATGTCACTTTGTGTTTGTTGTACATATACGGTACTGTATATGTATGGACTATCCTCACGTTTGTGTTTGAAGCCAACACAATTTGAAACAATAGCATGGAGTGTGAAGGGGACAGGAGGCTTCTGTTTCGGTCTGTCATGGCTGTTCTATGCTGAGCACCCAGCGCATCACACCCACAGCTAGTGGCATTTTCCTCTGACACGTTGATTTCCCATGTTCCAGTAAACTATTTGTTCTTTCTGATCATTTGCTTTATCTGTGCTGCTGATTATCCATGCTGCTGATTTCATACTCATAAGTTGCTGTATTCATACCCATCTAATAACAACCAACTCATGTTCGGGCTGCTGTTTAATACATCTTCTTTATATTAGATTATTATTTAGTGTATATCTTAGATCCTTGCATACTGTTTCTTTTTTATATACTTTATATTTTTGCTATTTCTAGATGTAACTGGGACCTTGTGTACACAATTTTGTTCCACCTCATGTACCACATGTGATGCGAATGATAATAAAGAACCTTGGACTTTGAAATATAATTAGTTTTAAGTTTAAATGACTCCTTCAGAGAATTGCAATTGTTTACATGCTAAATGGAAAACAAACGGTACGTACAATATTTTCTTATATCGCTGCACCTTGCCACTGTTTGAAATGTTTAGTGTTAGTTTGGCCTTTTTGATCAAAATAAATTTGTCTCCTTTCAGAAACACGCTAAACTCGCTAAACTATCAGCTATAATACAAACACCTTTCATGCTTCTATCTTCTGTCATCTATAATACTGTAGTCGTATTAGTCCATTTTTAATGGACATTTTATTGGATGGTTTGCAGCGTTATTCTGTGCAGAAAACCACCAGTCTATCTCAGAAAACCCATATTAGAGTAAAATCAGCCGTGCTCACAAACATGATTGTTTTATCAAAAAAGGAAAGAAAATAAAAAGCAGAATACTTTTAACATTCTGGTTATTTCCTGTGTGTGTTTTTTTTTTCAGAAAGAGCCACAGATGGAGGATTACAGAGCGAAGACTGGGCCCTCAACATGGAGATCTGTGATATCATAAATGAAACAGACGAGGGGTGAGCAGCAAATTTATTGAAAATCAATCCGTCGCGATCAAAAATTTCCGTCCCATTTCTCTGCAGGATTGCGAAAGATATATATTTGTCCCTAAAACGCACAGTTTGGAATAAAATAGTCTCGTGTCTTGTTGCAGACTGACCAACCAAACAACATAATGGTTGCTGCTCTCATCACACACAGCCTTTTGTTTTCCTTCTGTGAATCTGTTTGACTGAATGAATAGTTTCAAATCTTGGATCGATCTCCTATAGGAAGAAACATCTGGCTTACAGTAATCTGTGAGACACACACAAACCACATTATTTGCACTTTTTAGAGTTTTTATTATCGCTGCCGCTGAAGGCAAAAAAAAATTTAATCGGTGTTCGTTTGTCTGTAGTGTTACCAAAATATTTACGGTAATGAATCAGAAAGAAGATTTTAAGAAACTCTCAAAAATAACCACTGGATATACCTGTACATCTACAATTCATAAGTTTAGGAGTCAACTTAATTCAAGATGGCCACTGCAGCGTATTGACCTTAGCAAACACAAAAACGGCTGTAACTCAGTCAGTTTTACAGATATGGAGCTAAAATTAGGTGTGGTAGCAGCTGAGAGTCACTTGTGAGACTTTTCACAAGCACTAACAAATCTCAGAGCTCGCAATATTGTATGAAATTGTGCATAGCTTCATTTATAAGCTTTGATCAAAACAGCTGTAACTATGATGATTTTAGTCTGAAATCCTGGCTGGCATCCCTTGCACATGTATCAAACTCAAGATCCAGGGGCCAAATGTGGCCCTCACTGACATCTTATCTGACCCCCAAGATTTATTTATTAACCTTTGTTTAACCAGTCAAATCCCATTGAGATCACAGATCTCTTTTGCAAGGGAGGCCTGGGCCTAAAGGCAGCCTAAACTGGAGTACCCAGAGAAAACCTACGCAAGCACGAGAAGAACATGCAAACTCCACACAGAAAGACCCCAGGTCCAACCGGGGATTGAACCCAGGACCTTCTTGCTGTGAGGCGACAGTGCTAACCACTGAGCCATTGTGCTGCCAAGAGGATATGTTAAACGTAAAATACTTTTATCACTTGAATTTTTTTCAGTAATCTTTGATTATGATGTCGAAAGTGCAACAGAGAACGTCAAATGAGACCAATCAAACTATTGTTGAAGAACCTGCAACCAAGAAAAGATGTTGGGTTTCTAACTTGAGTTAATGTAGACTCTGAAACTGGCCCTTAGTTTGAAAAAGTTTTTAATTTTGGCCCCCATTATTCTGAAGAATTACTGAGACAAGAGAAACATGAAACACAACCACTTGCTTGTAATTAAGGTATATTTGAGAAATAAGCTGCATTTAACACACAGTAAGGAATTATTTTAATTGCCATTGCAGTTCCAGCAAGCAAAAACCTTCTGGTGTAATTGTCAACTAGACGATTGTGTAAAACAGTTTGTGCAATCTGTTTCACATTCCTCATGCCTACGCTCCCGCTCGTCTTGACAGGCGACACGTCTGCCACCTCAGAGCAAACACGGAATAAACCAAAACACGAAACATCTTGTCGTCAAGATGTTTAGTACGAAAAACAAAACAGGCCAACTCCGGGGTTAGGAATTCGGAAGACTCTGAATACGGTCTTGGCAACTTTTGTGTGATGTTTTCCTAACACGTACGACGAGTGCTTTCAAACGACCAGATATCTAAAGGTGTGACGACAGATGGTGCGCGCTGAACAAAGATAAAACAGATGCGCCCACCAAACAACAAAAGCTGCAGCAAAGTGTCAGAAACTAAAGGGTTTCTTTTTAACACGATTATGTGCAGCAAGCTTTACAGGGAAAAATCTAATGCTGACTTTATTCTCCATCTTTGTCCATCCTTATCTGTTTCAACAGTCTTGCTAAGTACCTGTACTGTTTAAAGGAGCTCATAAAGACTTATTATGGCTCATCTTCTGTGAGGAGATGGGGAGGATGAGGCAGAAAGCCAGCCTGAACTCCTCACGCGTGAACCGCTTTGATCTTGCCTTGGGAGAAACATTTTGCAGCCATGCAAAAATAAAAAGGCAGAGCCAGATGGTGTGACAGTTCTCCACTTCCTCTGTCAAATAGTTACACTGACAGACCGACTGGCATCTGTTCCTGTGGCACAGAGAGGAGTTTATTCCAACAAAGTCGGTGGCGTTATGCTCGCTCGCAGCAGGGGTCGCCTAATGCAGCTGGAACTGCTCTGCTGTTTTTATTTCCAGGCCAAGGGATGCCATGCGGGCGCTGAAGAAGAGACTGAGTGGGAACAAGAACTACAGAGAGGTTATGCTGGCACTAACGGTAGGAAGTTTATAAATCCAGCTGGCCCCCCCCAATAAATGCATTCAACACAGTTCTGTTTTAAAAGACACAAATTGGCCTTATCTACAAAGGTAAAAAGAAAACGCCTCAAGTTTTCAAAACTAACTTTAGGGAAAATAATGTGTACAAACATAAATTCTAATTAGGGATGCACGATATCGGCATGGTATCGATATCGGCCGATATTGGCGATAAAGTTAAATATCAGACAACAGTAGTAAGATCTAAGATATGAACTAAGAAATATGCTAAACTAAACTTCACTATAATTACTATACAGTACTATTATTATTATTATATATATAAATACTACAGGTAGTCCCCGACTTACGAGCGAGTTCCGTTCCTACGACTGTCTCGTAACACGAAATCTCGTACGTCGGAACCCGAAACACGTGTTGCTCGTAAGTCCGGATTTTCGGTCGTAAGTCGGAAAATTTATGCTAGCGCTACTACGAACACTCGTTTTTCATCACAAATGTTCATACTAGTTCATAAACATGCTCAGAAACTTGTTTCCAAACGGTTAGCTAACACACTTTCATCTAAAAACACATACCGTAAAAGTGCTGTATTTTTTGTATGTTCGTTACAAATTTACTGCTCGTTCGCCAGCTCGTAAGTCCGGAACCTCGTATGTTAGTGCGCTTGTAAGACGGGGACTACCTGTATATACCGGTACAGTACTGTATATGTATATGTATGTATGTATGTATGTACACAAGGCGCTGTTTTTGTATGACAACCCAGTGATAAGGATGCCTACAGTGTCAACACAACGTTGTGTCACGTGCACTGCTGAGTTTAGATTTGTGAAAATTTACAAATTTGCACTGTTCGAGTGTTGTCAATGTGTAAGAGAGAGTAAATGTCATGAATGAATTTGACATTAAACATATCCAGGTTGAAGTGTTGCATCATTTTCAGACCCCTTTTTGGCATCTGCATTTCGTAGCAGGCCAAACTGACAAAGACCATGTAGAATAATGTAGTATTTTAATTCCACAGCAAAGAAAGCTATGTAGTCTCTATAAGTAGGTCTAGGGGAAAAATATTGGTATTGGTATCGGTTATCTGCCAAATAAGTTTTAACATATTGGCATATTGGATATTGGCCAAAAATCCAATATTGTGCATCCCTAGTTCTAATAAAAACACATGCTTTTTTATTAATAATTTATCTTTGTAAGCTATAGGTTATATAATACTTTGTACTTTATATACAATCAGATTGTAACACCAATAAATAGTTTGAAGACCCCAAAAATCACAAGTGGTAGAAGGAGGGAAGCAACGAGAAAGAAGCAAAGGATCAAAAGTTTTCTCCTTTTTCTCCTTTAAAAAAAAGTTCAGGCATTTGTCTCCGGTGCTCTTTCCTTCTGTAGGTACTGGAGACCTGTGTGAAGAACTGTGGTCACAGGTTCCACGTCCAGGTGGCCAACAAAGACTTCATTGATGGCGTTCTCGTCAAAGTCATCTCCCCCAAAGCCAATCCTCCTACAATCGTGCAAGACAAAGTGTTGTCTCTCATACAAGTAACCCAGCTTTGTCTTTTCTATCCACTGTTTTCTAATAATTGTCCTTACAACCTTATATTATATCTGTTTTCCCTTTTTAAATGCCCCCAAATGGATTTAAACAGTGTGAGGGGAATTGTCTTTGAGTCTGTGTATCTTGTAAATATTTACTGACTTTTACGACAAGAGATCCCAGAGGTTTGTCTTGTGCGTCTTTGTTGTGACAGTCCTGGGCGGACGCCTTCAGAAGTAGTCCTGATCTAACTGGCGTAGTCCACACCTACGAGGAGCTGAAGAGAAAAGGCGTTGAATTCCCGATGGCTGACCTGGACGCCTTGTCCCCCATTCACACGCCACAAAGAGTGAGAAGAAATGTGCCAACATATCCAAACTTCATTTAAATGCTTAATACTCAAGGATTGTATTTGGAAACACAGGGTACACCAGAAGTAGACCCAGCCTTGTTAAAGTACCTCGCTCCTGCATCATCTGCTGCTGCTACTCCTATGCCTGGCCCACCCACTCCCGCTGCCACACAGGCCTCCAGCATCCCTAACCCCATCACAGCCACCCCCGAGCAGGTGAGGCACATTCCCCGTGACATCACTACAGCACTTTTATTCACCGCCGAGCAATAAAATTTGGAGTTGCCAAATGAAAGCAGATTGAGAGGCATGTTTTTTCGTAACTAGCTCTTCTCTGCTGCGCTGCGGAAACTGAACAAACCTGTTTTCATGTGCTCGCAGATTGCCCGTCTGCGGAGTGAGCTGGACGTCGTGAGAGGAAACGTTAAAGTCATGTCGGAGATGTTAACTGAGATGGTTCCTGGTCAGGAAGACGCGTCTGATTTAGAACTGCTCCAGGTAAAATTCATCCGTGGAAACATCTTCAAAACCACACACTTGTGTGTCTGTCTGACATCATTTAGATTGTTTTATTTACCATAGCTTTTTAGAGTAATCCTAAATAAATCTATATACGGTATGTTTTTGCCTTTTGTGCGGCTGTGGCTGAGTAGTTAGAGCAGTCGTCATCCAATGCAAGAGTTGGGGGTACGATTCCACCAGCAGCCACATGCCGAAGTGTCCCTGGGCAAGACACTGAACCCGTCATTGCCTCCGATGTGTGTCCCATCGGTGTATGAATGTGATAAAGCTCTGATTATTTTTTGTATAGATGTAATCGAGTGCTATGAATGGGTACATGAGGGCACAGATTGTAGTGTAAAGTGATAAGATAGAAAGGTGCTATATAAGTCCATTTACTATTTTGTGTGTTTTAGTTTATTTTTTTATTATTATTGCTTCTTGTTGAAAAATGGAAAGGTGGGCAAATTTTTTTTGCTGTTACCAAAATATGTCGTGACTCACTGGACAACTTTTAATGAAACTTTCAGAAAGTAATCATTTGATTCAAGGTTCTTTATTCACATTCACATCACATGTGTTACATAAGATGGAACAAAATTGTGTACACAAGGTCCCAGTTACACCCCAAAATAGCAATAAATTAAAATAACGTATAAAACGAAACAGTATTCAAGGGTCTAAAGATATACACTAAACACTAATAATGTAAAATAATAAGGTGTATTAAACAGCAGCCTGAACACGAGTCTGTTGTGAGCAGATGGGTATGAATTCAGCAGCTTAAAGTGTCTGTGACATCATCTTCCTTCTTTTCGTGAAATGATAGTATATATATATCTTGTATCATTCAACTATGTTCGTTTTTGCAAACAAAATGATAAATTTATGAAAATTCCTTTCAAACTGAGATAAAAATTAAAATCAGTGTTCTTGGAATATCCGACTACACGCGAATGCACCATCTGTGACGTAGGAGGATGAACCTCAGTCTACGTGTGCAATGATAACACATCAATTCTCTGCCAGATCGCCTTTTTTTTGTATAATGCCGTTACGTTGTGTCGCATTTGGATGTTCTAATATCATCAGTGAACAAGTGAGCCTTTTCACTTTCCCAAAAGAAGAAATACTTTGTCAAGTATGGAATAAATGAAGCTGCCCCCGCTCTCGGAGCTCCATCGCTTCCTGAAAAGGTAAGATAAAAAAAAAATATGTGTGCGGACCTAAATTAGAACCTGCTGTTTCTGCTCGTCTAACTTCCTGCTTCCCAAACTGAAGACAAATTGCTCAAATTTTCACTTAGATTGCTAATTTCGTCGTTTTATTTATTGTCCTACATGAATATTTAATAGGGGCTTTCTAAAGACTTCATCCTCCTACGTCACAGATGTTGCATTCGTGTGTAGTCGGATATTCCAAGAAGAAACACTGATTTTAATTTTAATCTCAGTTTGAAAGGAATTTTCATTAATTTATCATTTTGTTTGCAAAAACGAACATAAAAGAAGGAAGATGATGCCACAGACACTTTAAAGGCAAGAAATCAGCAGCACGGATACCGTAATCATGCACAACATTGTGTTGCTGTGTAAACATACACAACAAATTAAAAATTGGAGTGGATTTTATTTTATTAGTTATATGAAAAGATTTCAGATTAAAAAAATAATACAAGCAACAAAAACGGCTATAGTAAAATGTTTCTCCAAACATTCAAAAGATACTCATCTGTAAAGCCATTCATATGCAGCTGTGAAGTGTTGAAGCACGTTTCAGCCAGTAGAGGGCGCCATGTGTTCTCACCTGCAGCTCGTCGAGAGATGAGAGTGCTGGGGTGAAATTCCTCTAACTGGAGCATTACAGATACAGACTCCACTGTAGAGTTTAATCTCCTTGAACCAAATCCACTCAAGTATTGGGCTCAGAGGATCTGGCCATCTTTATAAATAGAATTTGTTGTTTTGCAATACTGTTCTCATATTCATGAAACAAATGAGAAGTGTTACAATGAACATGTCTGAAAAACAAACAACAACAAAAAAGCTATGTAAGCTCAATCATCCAGGTAGATAACAACAAAAAGGTTAAATCATGTCACCTGGACCAGTTTCTTTAAGTGAGAACAGAGGTTTACAGAGGTTTCGTTTTAGTAATTTGCAGACACGTATTTGTTCCTGCGCGGGCGTCTCTTCAGATCATAGTTTGTCTTCATCTCCCTTCATGTTGTTGTCTTCATCTCCCTTCATGTTGTTGCGTTGACGTGTCCAGGAGCTGAACAGGACGTGCCGGGCCATGCAGCAGAGAGTGGTCGAGCTGATTTCACGCGTCTCCAACGAGGAGGTGACGGAGGAGCTGTTGCACGTCAACGATGATCTCAACAATGTTTTTCTTCGTTACGAGAGGTGCGATAAATCCATCAGGGCACCTTCTTTTGTTTGTTTTAGCCTTGGATCAGAAGAGGTGCTGTAAGCAGAAAAAAATACAACAACTTTTGAACAAAACAGGCTTCATGTACATTAAATATTTCAATTTGGGCGAACACAATCATCACAATATAAAGAACTGGGCGTATAACATTCTTTTGGTGCTCAGATGTTTTTGTTTTTAAGTTTTTTGAAGACGTGTGAGCATCAAAGCTTTACAGTGTTTTGTGTTGCTCACAGGTATGAGAGGTACAGGTCAGGAAGGGCTGCACAGAACAACGGGGTGAGTAACAGCACAAAAAAAAAAAACATAATTTTTTTTGCTTCTGTTGTGCTTTTTTAATGTCTGCATGTGCAATTTGTCCAAACACAAATTATTTTACAAATAATTTCAGTTAATTGACTCTTAACCGATCACAAAACACTGAAAACATTTTTAGCTGCTAAACTGGTCCAGCAGCACACGTCTAACTGGATGCGAGTCTTCCTGTTAGAAACATTGAACAAGGAAGTGGAGCAGCGTATCGGGGTGTATTTGCATTTTGTTAATATTTATTATTAAAAATGTCTGTGTGCTCTGTCTGTTTGTGTTGCTGCTAGCTGGCAGAGGCAAGTGATACCAGCACCACGCTCTATCCCAGATTTTGCACCAGACTGAACAAAATATTAGCACAGCAGATATTTAGAGTTGGACCTAAATGATGAGTTGGCATTACTCCTAGAAGTTGTGTTGTTTTCTTTTTTAAGTCATATTTTCCATTCTGTGTTGTAAGTTATGTAAAACATCTGTGTCTTTGTGTTAATAATTTAAATAAAAGCATTAGTCCTAATTTTTGTAGCAGATTTACAAACTTCTCTGGTTTTTATGTGCAACCTGGCACAGAGTTGTGTTTAATCTCTTTTCTTCTCTGTCGCCTCTCAGATGTTAACTGAGGCCACAGAAGACAACCTCATAGACCTGGGCCCAGGATCGCCTGCTGTGGTCACACCCAGGGTCACGTCCAGCCCCCCGCCCAGCTACGCTGCGGGGGCCACGGCTTCCCCAGCCCGTAGCTCTGCCACTACCTCTCTCTCCACTGCACTGGCTAGTCTTGGTAAGAACAACACTGTCATTGGGTTTATATATACTGTACATCAAATAGTAAAAAATATTTTCTGCTCAGAAAAATGACCTGCAACGTTTGAGACTATCTCTTCAGACTCAGTCTGATGGTGGTTTTGTTTAAAATTAAAAATATATACAACAATAAGTTGTTAAATGAATTGTTTATTTTTGGCGCAACTAAAGTTGCCTGTTTGTATTTATGCTGCTCTCTAACATCTGCCATGTTTGGAGTCTGCAGGCCTGCAGCAGAATATAAAACAGGGTGAGCAGATAGTTTTGACTGTCGGCAGCGAACTGGTTGATCCACTTTGAGAAAGTGCTATTTATAAGACTGAGCTGAATACAGCACCTCCGACTGAAGAAGTCTTTCGGATGAAAGACGAAACGTTTCTACTTTTTGTTAGTTTTTTGAACGTCCAGAGGACCTGACTTGAACTTTATTTTTAGATTTTTCGACCTGGATTATTGATCATGCATCAGGATGAAACAGGGCTGTTCAGGAAGTCTTTTCACTGAAGTATTTAGATTCACATGTACATTTTCTGCTGCTTTTATTTTGTGCAGAACAGGAGCTGAGCAAAGTCATCAAGTCTGTTACCAGCTGCATCTTTTCTGCTTTTACTTTTTACTGACTTTATTGTTTTCCAATCATTTTCTTCATAATCCCCCCCCCCCCCCTTTTCCCCTGTCTTGCTCCAGATGTAGGTTCGGACAGTGTGAGCGGCACTCTGTCGTCTCTGTCGACCCACAACAAGGACGACTTTGACATGTTTGCTCAGACCAGGAGCAGCTCTCTGGCTGAACAACGTAAAAAGTAGGCCTACATGTCACTGTACTTCTGAGGCTGACCAAACCTTCCCATGTTATTACAGGGTTAAATGGATTTAGCCAAATTTAAGGCCTTAAATGGCTTTACAAAGCTTTAAATTCATACCTTACTGGCATTAAATACTTTTCAGTTGTTTTCAAGAAAAATCATATGAGGGATTTATTAGAGTAACGTGAAAAGCCCTGAAAAAAACATTTTGTAACGCTGTGCACGGGTAATGCTGGTTCTAACATGGTGGTTATCCAGTAGGACAAGTTTCTGGTACAGTCTCTTGTGAACTACATGTATGTATTGACATTATTTTTATTTTTTTAGTAATCCTTTTTTAGCCAGGCAAATTTCACTGAGATCACAGATTTCTTTTACAAGAGAGGCCTGAGCCTAACAGTGTCAGTAAAAATAAACGCACACAAACATGATGATGCTCCACTGTGATGTTTAAACTCAAAAGAAGAGCTTGTTGACTAAGACACATAGTGTATGTATTCGCTGTCAACGGCATTGAAAATGTTTAAAAATGGCATTGAGTTGGCATCAAAAGTATTAAATTTGATTGATTTCTGCAGAAACCTTGTATTATTTAGCGTTTCCTTGACTAAATCATGTGGACGTGTATATATTCACTTTTACTATATAAACTGAAATCTACACTTGGACACTTTGGCTCTGGTTATTTAATAGTTGATTCAAGCTTCACCAATTTTTTAATGTTATTTTCTTGCCCATCATTTTGAAACAGGTCTCTCTTGAACATTAAAAAAGAGTCCTCGTGACTCAGTGAGACTAACCTGTATAAATAAAGGTTGAATGAATTTTTAAATTAGACCTTATTAAATTTATCAACGCTGCAAACCTGAAGTTTCCCCCTTTTTTGCTTTTGACAAAAGAATAAGTAAACAAAAGCATAATCTTGCTAACTTTGGAAAATGATGCACTTAATGTTGCCAGGTGGCCAAATATCACTATTCCAACGTGTCTCAATCTGTCTTATGTTTTTGTGTCAACATATTTTATACTTGTTAGCCGTCAGTAATGGATCTTCTGTATAATTTTATTGTTTATGTGCACAGTGTAAAGTATGAAGACCCTCATGCTCTGGGTGGCCTAGCTTCTGCGTTAGATGTTAGACAACAGAACGCAACCAGGGTGAGTACATCGAAACATTCAGTTTGATTCATTTAGTCTTGTTTAGAGCGTGAGGATGTTTCAGGACAAGCTTCCCAAAAGCTTCTGAAGACTCCCTTCATGTGATAGAGCGTTAAACTGTATAGTGTTTTTATTCTGAATACGTTAAACAGAAATATGCAGTGTGTGATTTTGCTCTAATTAGCTGTAATGTTCTTTGTTCTGGCAATTGGTTAAAAAAAGACCCAGCTTCTGTAGGTGATTCAACTTCATCTGTCTGGGTTCAAGTTGAAAAGCAAACACTCACAATCAGCTTTCACATGAAGTCAAACTCTGAGGTCGTTTCAGGGTTTTTCTATTTCTTTCTGTCTAAGCAAACATTTCAGTAGAGGTTATCGCTTGGTACACAAATGGTTCTGAGGCAGCTCTCACACAGACACACACACACACACACACACTCTGAATCTCTCCTGGGCTGCAGTAGCTCGGTGGTCAGTGCTGCCATCTTGTAATCCAGAGTCTGCAGCCAGAAGAGAAACGGCAACAACCAAATCGAATCTCTTCTGTCCCACTTTCTTTTTTCATCTTCACCTCTTTATGGAATGACGTCGTTTGGCCATTTTTTCCTGTTTTCTTCAGTTTTCTTTCTTTATTCTTTACAATAGTCATCTCTTTCGTACGTTTGACCTCTCCTCTGTCTTCTTTCTCTGGACTGTGTGCTTTGCTGTGGTGGGGCCTTTCTTCTCTGTGTAAGGTCTTATTCTGTTGTTGATTCAGCTGAGGGTAAAAGGGGATGAAAACCCAGCAGATCAGGAGCTGCCCATAGACAGCTGGCTTATTACCCAAGGAATGGTGAGGACTCTACCCACAGTGTGTCCTCCTCCCCTCCATCATGTTTTTATTTTTATTTTTTTGCCTCATCTCACTGCTCTTTTCTGAAATCCTCAATCAATCCCACTAACTATGTTTTTTTCCCCTTTGACCATTATCCTCCATGTCTTGTTCAGATGTACTCTAGTGTTGGGCAAAATGATGATTCATAAACCGCCTGCAATGCTGGAGTCTTCTTTTCTTGTATTCAAACTTTATTTATAAAATATATGCATATTGAACAGGAATGCACCGATTGCTTAGCAGGAATCTGTTGATTTTCTTCATGAGCTGTGAATAACGCTCAATAATCACATTTTCGTTCCTGGTCCGTGAACGCAACATAGCTAAGCAGTTATGGCAATAGCACATCTTCATTATAACAAAAGAAGCACAAGAGGCGTAATAAGTTGATCAAACTGAATTTTGGTTTTCTACGCAGGTATATTTGCTGTTTATTTAATGCTCACTAAACATGGGCTGAGGTTTATTATATCTGATATTAATATTTGTTGATGGTTGTGTGATCTAGTACATTTTATGTTTAAAAAAAAACACAAAAGTTAAGTATAATTAGTTTCATGGAGCAGCTGCTCTGTAATTCATTTATTTTGTTTTGTACAAATGCCTCAGTTCAGTAACTTAGTTTTTTGTTGTGGAGAAACAGTTATTTTATTAAAAATGTTTTATTATAATAATTATTTATTATTATTGTTTTTATTTGATCTTTGATTTTTGTTGCACTTTGTAGCACTTTGAGATTTTTGTTAATGAAAAGTGCGTTATAAATTAAATTCATTATTATTATTATTATATTATGAGCACACAATAGTGCTCAAAAAAAAGTTCAGCTTTACTAGCCATCATAAATCTGTATCGTGCAGAAAACTGCAATCGGTGCATCTTTAATAAAGAATAATGTTTATTTTTAGTGATTATCACTGTTCCAAGAGTTCATTCATGTTGCCCAACTCTTTTGTACTTCTTTGGAAGGAGAGTACGCATAACTAACGCTCACCATAATGCAACCTTCTCTTCTTAGATGTAACGAGTCACGGGAGCTTAGCTAGTCGTCTCCATCGTGTATAAAAAGAGTGGAAATAAATCTCAGCATAATCAGACTGGTTTTAGTAAAAGAATGAAGTCATTCGGAAATCAAAATTTAAACATTTAGCTGGAAATGTTATGAAGAAACAAAAATAATGAAAACTGGGAGATGTTTTTCCAGTGTAAATACAGTATACACATACAGTAATCAAACTATTTGGCCATTAAGTACCAGTAAAATATAATCTTCAGGTCCATGACCCAGGTCTGTTCTTTAACTTGAGTTAAATTGGTGTCTAGACACACACAGAAAACATTTGGAGCATCATGAAAAGAAAATATTTACAAAATCAAGTTTTTGGAGTTCTGTTTTTGTACTGACTCCAGGATTTAAACCAAAAATAAAACTTTGTTGCTGTGTTGTGGTGAGTTTTATCACTTATCCCCTTAAAGTCTGTAGCTTTAATACTAGTGATTAATAATATATCCACTTTTTAACCAGAAATACATCCAACTAACCAAGAAATTGTTAGGTTTATACTTGTAATTTATAACCATTAAATTCAGTGTAATATATATATATGTATATATATATATTTTAAAACAGCTGTCAGGTGCGTGATCTTTCCCTCCTGTTTTTTCCCCCCATTTTTTTTTACTTTACTGCATAAATTGTGATTTCACAACCAAACACTAATATTCGACCATCAGTTCAGTTTCAATTGTGGACTGCATCGTAAATTAAATGTAGCATGTTCATTTTGCTTTTGTGAATATTAACTTTTACTTGTAGCGGAAACATTTTTTTTTATCACAATCCATGTTTTCTTTTTTTTAGAAGATGCAGAGCAGCACACTTAATTCACAATATGTTTTGTGTTCTCAAATACCGCCCGCTCTGACGTCCCTGCACGCAGCCATGCTCACGCTCCGTTCTTCCTGTTTGTACCTGCGTGCCGTGCCTCTCGACAGTCCCTGCGGTCTCAGCTTTTCTCGTTCAATCAAGCTCCCAATCACGTTAAGGTGATCTGCTGATTAACTAACGATGTGGAATGATCACTGCTGCTGTAGTCGACAGCTGTTGAGCCACATCAGCCTCGCAAAACTCATGAGAGCAAAACTGGGAGCTCTTCTTGTTGTGTAGAAGCCTGCTGAGCCGTGGACTGTTGAGTGGGGAGAGACCAAGCGCGTTTTATAATCAAATCATTATTTTTAGTGTTTTTTTGTTGTTGTTTTGTTGATTCTTTTTTCTTTTTTTTTTTTTTTACGAGTTTTGCTTCTTTTGTTTTTCTGTTTTGGGGTCTGTGTGACTTTTTGTTGTGCGGCTTTGGTGCTTGTCCATGGCTTCGCTCCATAGATCCCCGTATCGCAGTCCTCTGTCATGGATGACATAGAGGAGTGGCTCTGTGCTGACGTGGTGAGACTTCTTTTATACTTTGATTTATTCCCCCCTCTTTCTCTCTCTCTTTCCCTACCTTCCATTTGGTTTTTCTTTGATAGATCTCATCCATCCATTTCATGTAACTACGCAGATTTTTTTTTCAAACTTAAAACCACTGATGACTGACGCAAGAGTTTTCTATGAGGTCTATTAACACGGCGCTAATGATAACTGACTGGAAACAGCTGCAAGTTTCCTTTTAGCATGCAGAGGTAATGGAGGGGCTCAGGACAGTGTATGAGCTACTTTGTGTGTATGTGCCAGCACGTTAAACCTTAACAAGCGGTAGATTTGTGTGAGTGCTTGGTGTGAATTGTCAGATGAATGTGTGGCTAAGATTTGTGTCATTTCTTGACATTTTATCTTGTTTTCGTTTTAATAGAAGGGAGATGGCTCTGAGGAAGGGGTAACCAGTGAAGGTACTTTAGGCAAATAAATGCATGTTCCCAACAGCACTGGTGTGTTTGTTACACTGATATTTGTGTGTATTTTATTTTATTTTTTTCAGACTTTGATAAGTTCCTGGAAGAGCGAGCCAACGCAGCAGACACTCTGCCATCTCCACCCGGAGCTGCAGCTTCTCACCCCGCTCGTGCCTCCAGTGGTTCCCAAAAGAAGGCTGAGCGGTCGGAGGACGCCCTCTTCGCCTTGTAGAGCGACCTCTCCATCAGGGCGTCTCCGAAGCAGTTCCCCTCCAGAACGATCGTGTTTCATCGTCGACTGGAAGTGGTGTAGCAAGTGATCTCCATCTCCTTGTTCTCTTCTTGCCCCGGTCGCTCAAACCCACAGAGGTCAAAGATGTTTACCGCACACTGTGCTGTGCTGCGTTTTACTATAAATGGATGTATTAATCTATAACGTGGGATGTACTACTCGCAGCCCTGCAGCTCATTTGTAACACAAATGTTGACAGCCGACCTCGCCTCATGTGGTTTAAGAATGTGGTATATTACTGCAAGATGAATGGGGGAAATTTAATTGTCCATGCTTAGACTTGTATAGAAGCATTCAGCTAAAGTGATTAAAATTTTTTTTTTTTTTTACTACATTCACCTAATTATTTATGCATTTACTATTCTAATAGCTTATTCTGTTTATGTACTAAAGTTTTGGTTATGACTGATTCATGATTTTATTTTTGAACTGGAAATACTCTATTCAGGAGTTCTAGTGATGCTTTAAAAACATGCAGTTTATTAGAGGACTCACTTTAGCGAACCTATTTTGTTAGTAAAAATAATAATATAGGAAATTGCATCTACTGTAATCTTGACACACTAAGCATCAACAGTATTTTACTAAACAAAGGGAATAATAACATACAAAATAACATCAAGATCAGTAACGTACAGATTAGAACAAGCATTACCGTACGTTTGAAAATACTGAAAGGGAAAAAACACCAGTATTTCCCCTACCATTATACAAGCAGGGCGCCCCGCCCGCACCGTCAACAGAACAGAGCACCCTCGACAAAAACGAAACTAAAAACACTACAACGAGCGCCCTGCCAAGGGAAAGAAGGGGAAACACAGAACACGGTTGTGGATTATGTCCTATTTTTCTTTTCAGTCTATTGCAAAGTTACAAAAATGAACAGAGAGCTATTTGCTCTTCATTAACTTTGAGCACTTTCAGCCATTCCAAAGAACATAAGGCTTTAATGACCAACTACCGGTATAGTATTTATTTTATGTTAGGAGAGGAAAAATGCTCGCATACGACAAATAGTTTTTCTTTCTTGACTTTATTATTGTTTGTGCACTTTGAAGCAAAAACAATTAGTATTTTGTCCCTTGTGTTCACAAATTTATTACTATTTTTGCTAAACGGATGGTGACGTTTATTAAGTAGTGTTTTTTTCTTTCTTTCACAAGCCCCCATAAAAATTTTGAGATTAGAGCCTTTTGGTCATGGCCCAATTCTGACTAGCCTTTACCTCCTCAATCACTGAGGTGTTTCAAAGACCTACAACAGGTAAGATATTTATTCAGAACCTTCCACAAAGAAGGCCACAAATTCAATTTCAGTATGAAAACTTTCTGAAGACAAAAAATTGAAGTTACCAAACACAGTACCAGTAGTTTTAAAATGTATAATCAGGTAGATACTGACATACTTTTTGCTATATACCTCAAAATACAAGAATTATTTGGACCTAAAAAAATTATATTGGCTAATATACATTTCATAAAATGTAAGGAAGCTTAGTTTTTTTTGTTCCCCGATTTGATTTTTGTAGTTTATGTACTTTTCATTGCAGTTTTATAACTGTTTAGTCCAGTTCAACTTCAAGGCATTATTTTCTTCATGTACTTTGTTTTTGTATACTTTTAACAGCTGCTGCCAAGTATTCTGGTGATGGACCTACAGCATTTCAACAAAGTGATCGACTTTATTGATTTTTTTTTTTATTATTTTTATTTTTTACTGTTCACAAAATCACACAGAAGAGCAAAAAAATAATGATAATAATTTAAAATAAAACTGCATTCCAGCTCTTTAATGTTAATTTTAATATTACTGGTCACTTTTCCAACTTTTCTAAGCTTAATCATTGATTAGGATCAAGTTACTGAATTAACAGTTTGGCCAGTTCTCAGTATGGGCTTCGATTAAAAAAAAAGATATACTCCTGATTTCTTATTCTTAAGATAGATGCAAACTGTTCAGTATCTATGTACGGTAGTCATGATAAATACATGGGTTTTGGTTAAGAAAATGTACTATTGAGCTTTAACGCTGTAATATTATATACAGAACCATATGCTTTATATGGTTGCCAGATTACTGACCTATAATATTTTATTTTTCAATTTGCATTAATGTTGCACATATAACTAAAAATGTTCACAGACATGTTTTAAAAATGGAACTTTAACTAGTTTCTGTGTCTCTGTGTTACATGTCTAACAGTGTTTTTGTTACCTGCTTTTATGAAGATTGTAAAAATGGAAAGTATTCCACAGAAGTTTTGGCTGCCTGAAAGAACTGAATGTGTTAAAAAACGATGAGATTGTGCATCGTCTGGATGTGGAAACAAGGCCGCTTTCTGTTCTTGGCTATGCCATGTCCATCTGCTGCCGTTACTTGTGTATGGTCAGATGTGTGTTTGGCTGACCTTTTTGCACGTGTTTAAAGGCCCAATAAAAGACTAGCAATGTGTAACCCCTACCTCATAACTGTCTTTATTTTTTTTACTTTGTGTCATGTGACTGCCTCTGTTTTTAAATGCTCATGCTGATGCAACCCAGCCTCCCATGATACGTACAGATTCTTTACTACAACTAAACAAGTCCTGCAGTTTTAATATAATTCTCTAATTTTCAGCTGTTTGTGGATCACTGGATTCTGATATTTAGTAAGGAGAAAAATATAATGTACCAATTCTAGAAACAAACCAACAGTGACCCACTTCCCCAAGCTTTGGTCTCCATTTGGCATTTAGTTTAAAGTATATTTTTATTTAAATTATTTGTTTGTGTGGAAGGGGAAATACATTATTTATTGCTTATATTTTTAATAATTTCATTATTCTCAAGTGGGGACAAAACACAATAGTATAGTATTTTATATGACAGAGAATTATTACTTTAATATTTTCGAGACATTTGTCATGTTTTTGGCAACATAAGTTTCCCCCTGTTAAAACTACAGTATTTACACTTTTTCAATACAGAAACACATGATGTAATCACTGGGCACAGGACTCTGACGTCAGATCACCCCACTCGGTTTCCGAGCTTCTCATTGGTCGAGTCTACTGGTTCTACAGGAGGAGCCGCTGTCTCGAATCAGACAAACATGATGGACTGATGGGCACGCCTACTTAACTCTGATTGGCTGTTGACAGGGCGAGCCAATATCTATGGGCGAGCCCATAATAAGCACACCATGCTGTTTCCATCAAAATGCAACATAGTTGGGGGAAAATAGCTCTTTATTCATTCAACATATATTTATACAGGTTAGTCTCACTGAGTCACGAGGACTCAATTACAAGAGAGAACTGTTTTAAACAAAGCCATAGATGAGACACCAACAAACATTATATAAAAGCATATAAAATGAAAAGTAAACAAAAGAAGTGATATAAACCAAAATAAAAAACCATGCTACATTATAAAACAGTGTAACATACTAAAAGCATGAACATGTCAGCATTGATTTTTATGAAATTTTAAGAAGAGAATGATATTGTGATTTTTTTCCCAACTATGTTTAAAATTAAGCAGTACTGATCTTTTAGAGCTTCTGTATTAAATGCATATGAGGTTAATAACCGTCTCACTACTGTATTATATGTACGATTATGTACTACACATCCCGTTGCAGCTTTCTGTAAAAATCAAAACAATCGGGGACGTGAGAATCTACTTCCGGGTTTGGGATTGGCTGGCTTATGTGTCAATCATCAGGGGGTTAGTGGCTCTAGCAGCACGTTAGTCCTGAATGAGCCTCAGTGTTTGGCTCGTCACAAGTTTCCGAAAGCCGACTATGGAGTTTGGAATGGGGAGTTAACAGTTCAGTAAAAAAAGTTCATTTTTTTGCATGCGTTTTGGGAATACCTGGAACCATTTTGTCAAATGTAGGGACGTGAGCATTATTTTCTCCTTCTGTTGGTGAACTCTTAAGAAAATCAATGAAGATGAACGGCTTGTCTTTTGACGATCCTTCTCTGGATAACCTGGACCCGACACTGTCGCTTCACGACCCAAGTGATATGATTGACACGGCCCTGCTGAGCGACATTGATGGTAAGAAGATAAAAGAACAGAAAAGAAACACGGTTGTCGAAAATACAAGCGTTTAAAGAGCAGAAACTGCTCCACTCTTCGGACTTGTGCATAGATAGCATCTATGTTTCACGTGTGCGTTCCCGCATCATATCACAAAAACATTTAACGAGCAATGTTATTTACGGCTTATTGAGCATGCATCTGGCCATTTACGGCGCATCAAACGTGTTTACGTTAGCTATCATTAGCCATAAGCTAGCTAGATTCTCTTACGTTTAATTTAAACCTCTTGTATCAATTTTCTGTTTTTGTACAAGCTTTTACTATAATTCTACTGTGAATATAAAATATATATATATAACTGAAATTAATTGTATTAGTTTTGTTTAGAGCGAGCTAGCTGTGAGGCTAACGTGTTAGCGCGCCCCGCCTCCAGCGTGCTCCACACAGACCGAGGTTACTGTCGTTCATTCTTCGTTCTGCTAAGTGCAGTTGACCTAAATGATCGACAAACGTTTTACTCTGCAAAACTAAAACACTTTCTAACATGCTATCTCAGACTCGGGTGTTCATTTAGAAGTTTTAGTTTACAGTTGTTGCAGTTGTAATCATCAAAAGTTGCGCATAAATTGGTGAGGATTTGTCTAAAACCGCGTGTGTACGTGTTTGTGTGTGCTTTCTAAGTGCCAACGTGTAGCGAGATAAGTCGTGCATTGCCTGTATTGACCCAAACATCTCCTGCTAAATTTGACCGACTGTAACCTTTTGGTGGCGGTGCTCGATAGTAACCTTTTCTCCAAATGAGCTGCATAGCGAGTCTGAGAGCTGCGCTCTGATTGGTCGAGAGCGATCACCTCATACACAACGCTGGGTTACAAATTCAGGCACAACAGCCATAACACACTTACCATAATAAATATTTTCTGGTCAATTAGAATCGAATATTGAATTAGCTATAAATTACTGATTTTGTTATGGAAAATATATACAGATCCAAGCACAGTGCATGTTTTGGGGTTTTTTATTTATAATTTTATTTGTGAAGTACAGTAGTTGTGTTTTTGAATAGTATGCATGTTTGTTTATATGTGGGACACTTGATGACATTGGTTTCTAAGTTTAAAATAAAGCAATGTCATAAAAAGAAAATAAGTTGTGTTTTTTGTTATAGTTTTTAACCCACTTGATTTAGGCAGTTGTAGAGATAAAATCAAAACAAGAAAAATAAGATTAAAACATGTATAGGACACCATCTGAATGTTGGTTTGAATACTCAGTCAAATCTTTTATCACCTCCTCACCCAGTATAAAAGGCCAGTAATCATTGTGCCAGTGTTTGTGTGTGATTTTCTTTTGTGTGTGTGTGTGTGTTAACAAAATATCTCATGAACCCGTGGACACATTTTAGTAAAGCTCTCAAATAAATAATCATTAGTTGTACATTTGCAACTCATTAACTTTTGGAGTCCATTCACTTCAAGATGGTCATCACAACATCTAATCAACATTAGCCACATTTACTGATATTGAGCTAGGTTTGAGCTTGCATCAGCCGGAGAGTCTTCACCAGTATTGCGTGAGAACAAGTCTAGCTTTGTTGACAAGATTTGAACAAATCTGCTGTAACTGTCTTTTATAAAATGATCTCCGTTTAATGCTTAGTTGTAAATGGTGGCAGGCTGTATACCATACCATACCATTTTATTTATAAAGCACTTTAAACAGGAACAAGTCCACACAAAGTGCTGGACAAACAAACACGCAACAGGCAACACAGACAATGAAGTACAACACGAAAAACATAAAAACATGCATTAGAATGGCTAAGAATTCCTGATTGTTTTGTCCTTTGACATTATAGGTTTTTAGACAAATAGACAAACCTTTGAATATGCTCTATGATCTGTTTGAACACAAACCTCATACATTTAAATACAGGATTTACAAATAACCAGAAATTTAGATAAAATTAAGATTCTGTGTTCAAAACATTGACACCCTATCCCCATTTGCTTACCGGGCCCTTTCAATAGCTGCCCACTGCGCTGCCTGAGTGTATCCCAGGTGTGATGGGTTAAATGCAGAGAGCCAATTTCGCCATTGTATGGGAACATACAATGATGACAACACATATAAAACATTATTATTATTATTATTATATCTCTGATTTATTTTTCTGTGCAGACATGCTTCAGCTCATCAATAACCAGGACATGGAGTTTGGTGGACTCTTTGATCCCAGTCCGTTTTCAGGAGGCCCTCCTACCCAAGAGAGTACTGTCCTGTCGCAGACCGTCACCTCTCCTGCCCCTCCAGCTACCACAACACCTTCGTCTTCATCTACGTCTTCCATCCTAAGCAGTAACCCTCACCTAGATGCTCTCTTGGGCCCTCCCATCACCCGTAGCTCCTCCACCCCAGACAAGGCCTTCCAGCCACCCACATTTCAGCAGTCTCCCCTCTCCCATGTCCCCAGCTCCACCCCAAGGCAGCAGCCGTCCTCGACTCCACAGGCTCAGAGCCTCAGGCAGCCCCAGGTGGAGCAGCCTCCACCCGCTGTCAGTCCTTCTGTCCCTGTACAGGCTGCTTCTCCTCATGGTTCACCAAATCCAGCATTCAGCTCCACCACACAGGTGGTTTTCACCACCGCAGCACCTCTGCCCCAGTCACAGACACCACCACAGGCACAAAGCAACTATAAGAGCCAAACTAACTACACAGGTAAGTCTTCTTTATTGGTGATGACCTTGTCATAGATTAACTTTAGATGTAATGGCTGGAGGAAAAGATGTAATCTCTAAAACGCAACAAAAAAACCTACCGGTAATTTTTTTCAATTTAAAATACAGGTTCTTTTGTTTTACAAGCATCATTGGAATAATGCACTATTTATCATAATTTGCTTTGTAAATGTATGTTTAAAATGTATTGTGATTTGGAAAGTACAAAATAAATACGTATTTTCCGGAATACAATATAGGTTGCGGCTTTTTATCATTTTTGCATGCCCTGCGACCTATATTCAGGTGCGACCTATTTATGGTTTTTTATAAAATAAGCTGATTTGTAATCATTTATTAACAAAAATTAAACTGAGACACACTCTTACAATAATGTCAGCTAACAAATATATTTTTTAGGTGTTTATCCTGCTAAAATTACTCATTTATTAAAGAAAAGTTCAGCTCAGACACATATTTGCTATAATTTTTATCTAGCTTTTATCGAGCTAAACACGGTCCACATTTTGACGTGGGTGCAACCTATATTCAGGTGCGACCTATCCACAATATTCCTGGGGGTGTCACTGTAGAAGCGATAATGTGTCGTACTTCCGTTTGACCCCGGAAGTAGAATTTTTGCATTGGCTCCTCGTTGTTTTCTTGCTAATCTGCGCGCATCGTAGAAGTTCTGTTAAAGTTCTGTTTTCTGTTATTTTGAGCTAATATTGTCACGAAGATGTCTTGAGGAGCTCTGGTACCTGTTGCGCTGTTCGTGGCTGTACGAATAATCAGACGAAGCTGAATTTGTGGCTGCAACTAGTGTGTGTTGAACATGCTCCGAAAACAAAAACCTGCATCCTTCTTTGTGGCTGGGCTACGAGAAACCACCTGAAAAAAGACTCTGTATCCTCCAGATGATCGAGAACACCAGGTATGATTTAAGAGACAGCTTTTAGTGTTATGATTTTATGTAGTCAGTGATTAAATGATACTAATATTTTCGTTCATAACTGGCAAATAAACACACGCACCTATATGTATGCTGTGTGTGCGTTTATTTATACATATCTATCTATATATCTATATATATATATAATATAGGTGTGTGTTTATATATATATATATAATATAGGTGTGTGTGTGTGTGTGTGTTCATAAATGAACCCTAATGTTTGTATAATGTACTTTTACTTTCAGATGGGCTTGATGAGAGTGTGGAGCTGCTCAACACCACCAGTCACATGCAGCATGACTGTTGGAATGTGGATTGACATAATGTCAGAACAAACCAACGACCTTATTCTATGGTTGCCCCGTGAAACAATTAAAGCAACATGTTTTGCAGAAAGCTAAAAACTTGGACTCCAGAAGTGAATCATACATGCAAATAACACTGTGAAATATTTATTGGCTGTTTCTCCCTCTGGAATAATCATGTTTATTTCAGATGCTTATGGTGGTAAATGCAGTGACAGGTATATAACACAGAACTCTGGGTTTCTGGACTATCTGCGTGCTGGAGATGAGGTGATGGGTGATCGTGGTTTCACAGTGAGGGACCTGCTGCAAGAGCTATGGTGTCAATGTAATCGTTCCAGCATTCACACGCAAAGGATGCCAGCTTATTTCAAGTGAGAAGTGAGAAGACATTAAATGTAAACATTTTTCTCAAACATGTACAGTACTGGTGTACTTGCTGTAAACGTAACACAACTCTTAACATGTTTTTTAAAGGATGCAATGTTAACTATATTACATTAGAAAAGTATTTGCTAAAATGATTCATTTGTTATGTACAATAGTTGACTGTTAACCTTCTTACAAGGTTAGTTTTTTGTGTGCACTATATCAGTTAATTTTGGATTAAACTACTGTTTCTATCTAAATGTCACTTTTGTCATTATCAAGTTTTTAAAGATCGTTTCCTGTCTATTTCATTATTTGTTTTCATTTACTGTATTTTATTAAAAGTTCTCAAGGTGCTTCATTTGTGAATCAGTAAAGTATTTGTCAAAAGAAATGTCAAGCTCCAGGTGCTCAGTTGGTGTCCAGATAAACATCTTGCAGCTCAAAAGTCCAAAGCAACATCATTGTTAGCTGGACCTGGAGATGTGGATTTTTAATGCTTAGACTGGACTCTGTGTTTGCCTTAAGGTAAATAAGAAAGTGTCCCACCTCTCTTAACATAACAGGACCAACCTTGTTACTGTGAAGATACTAATAAGCTTCAGAGCTTTTCAGATTGCTCATCGCTTCGCCATCTGAAGCAACTGTCAAAGTAGCTAAGTATGCTAGTAGCTAAACATGCTAGTGTACGTTATTTTCGGCCACTTCTTCAAGTCGTCCTCCCACCCCTCAACAGCTGTAGGTAGCGGTAAAACAATATCTCTACATTTGAGTTGTGATAGTTTGTGTTCCCACATATTTTATGACCTAAAACCTCTGACGAAAACCGGTTAGCGCGTTGCTAGCGTGTAACAAAAGTGCCGGTTCTGACTTTCAGCGGAAGTCGTTCACATAATTCGCGCAAAGCATCATGGGGCGTAGGAATATTGTGGATATAAGGATTTTTCCAATTCTTTGGCAATAATTGGACAATGCGACCTAGATTCCGGTGCAACCTATATTTCGGAAAATACGGTACTGGAAAATTATCTTTTTATTATTATTGCCCTGTTTAAAGTGTGATCATTCGATGTGCCACCTTCGCCCCGATAATTCAAAAAGAAACATTTGGAGTTTTGGACCTATTTTGTCAGTCTCTGTCAATGGAAACTTGTTGTTTAGTGAGATGATGACTCTTATAAATTGTCTTAATCAAGCATGGCCAGTAGGTAGCTCAGACTCACCTGGTCACATAGCTACATTGTAATTGATGAAACTTTATTTATTGGTGTTAAAATGCCACTGCAGCACAGCGGTGTGTATCAAAATGGGTTTGGAAGTGCAGACATTCTGAGGTCATCCCAGACACTAATCTGATGGAATATGATGACATCTGTCGTGCTTATTAGATACAATAAATTTTTATTACTACACAAGTCCAGATACCGTTTTACAAATGCAATGATTGTCCAGGCTGGAACTGATAAGAATTACAAGATGACTCACTGAGTTATCAGGGATTTATATGTAGGTCACAGGTCACCTGTTTGCCTACAGATTCACTGACAAAGGTCTTTACAATGCTACAAGCTTATTGTTGATATAAAGAATAAGTCATTTTGGTTATTATTATTAATAATATTATTTTGATTAGAGCTGGCCCTGCAGTCACAATGTAAATGTTTATTATTATTATTTTTTTTTTAAGTTTTCATAGATGCAGTGTATTCCAATAATCTATTGAAACATGGGGGTGTGAGTGTCATGTCTGAATCTTTGATACTTTTCTTTAAGTTTAAGTTGTTTATATAGTAACGTAGACAGTACGGTTCATTTTCAACATGATACCATGGTTTTATTTTGCCTGTCTTTTGGATCTTTACATCAGTTTGACAGATTAAGTAAACCAAAACTAATTACAGTAGATGTGTGTTTTGCTGTTGTGTCTTTACTGGTGACCATTAGCTTAGTGCTTGTGCATTTTTTTAATTGACTCTTAATCAAATTAACAAGAGAAAACGCTGCAGGTGAACTTTCGGCTCTCTGCTGTACGGTTTAACAGAACGCAACATGCTCCATAGCTTGATCTGAATTTTTTGTGGATACACATAAAAATTATAGAACAATTTTTATTTGACAGAAACATTAGTGAGTTGATGTCTTCAGGTAAATTAAATGATCAGATTTGTCCTGCATTTATAACGATTACATTGTTGGAGTAGTCCAGTTATTAAAGCTGTAATTTAAGAATCAGATTTTTTCATTTACCATCTGATCCACATTCAGACTGACTTTATGCAGATGTTTATTTTAATACAGCAGCTGGTTTACTGTCTAGTGCAAATGGCACAAGATAAATTGATATTGGATAGTTTGGAGTAATCCATGATTGATCCAGGGCTAAATAAATGTTTGTGCCTTCACTGTTTTGCAGCTGGCAGCCCCAGCAGTGGGGGCACACCCTTGCCATCCTCCCCTTCAAGCGTCCAACCTGTGACCATTCAGACTCAGGTCCAGGGGCTGACCACTACTGCTTCTATCCTGGCCACAACAGCAAGCCCTCCAGGTCAAACCATTGCAGCCCAAGTACAGCAAGTACCTGTAAGTGTGTGACGCAGTGAGCACTTGGATGGATACAGTACACTGAACGCATTGCAGTGTTTGTAAATGTTTTGTGAATATGTATGTCTCTCTCAGGTTTTTCTGCAACCCCAGTTCATCAAAGCCGAGTCCCTGCTGCTAACGACTCTGAAACCTGACCCCTGCATAGTCACAACTGTGGCCTCGCCCACATCTCTGGCCACCAGCCCAGTTCAGAGCACCTCCCTGCAGGTAAAGCACTTTTAAATTCAGGCCACTACGTTATTGCCTACAGTTTGACATGCAACTATCTAATACCCTGTTTATCTCCAGGCTTTTATGGGTGGGGGCACCATCCTGACCACAGTGCCTTTTATGATGGATGCTGAAAAGCTGCCAATCAACCGCATTGCCATCGCAGGCAAGCCAATGGGCCTGCCACACAAAGGGGAGAAGCGCACAGCTCACAACGCAATTGAGAAGCGCTATCGCTCTTCAATTAATGACAAAATATTGGAGCTGAAAGACCTTGTAGCAGGGACTGAAGCCAAGGTGGGGGAACTGTGATGACACTAATTTTTTTTAAATGACAACACTTTTTTTGTATATATACCATACCATATAGTACCATACCATACAACTTTTTTCATGAAGCACAAAAACAGCAGCAAGGCCAACCAAAGTGCTGTACAATAAAACAAACACGTAAAGGACACAGAATAAAATATGTTATCAACAGAGGTAAAAAAAAATAAAAAATTAGAATGACTAGAATAATAAAAACACTGAGGTTAAAATCAACTCACTGGGTTGAAGGCCAGGGATTAAAGTGTGTTTTTAAAAGGAGACTTAAAACAGTGAGAGGAGGAGCCCGCCACACATGCAGTGGCAAATCATTCCAGTTTTGGACCAGCAGCAGAGAAGGCTAATCACCTCTGAGCTTAAAACGTGCACGTGGAACCAATAAAAGATCTGATCTGCTGACCTCCGAGAGCGCTTTTTATTATCTCAGACAAAGTATACGACTGAATGACAAAAATTGATTGGGCTTGCTTGCCTTGGTGTACCTGATCTTTAAAATGTAGGTTGGAGGGAAGTATTGAAGTAAGAGCAGGTAACATGATAATATGACAACTAGTCATAATGTTATGGCTGATTGGTGTAGCTCTAACTCTTACATTGCAGAATGACACTGTTTTATACTGAATGCTGTTCTTTTTTTTTTTTTTGTAGCTCAACAAGTCTGCAGTGCTGAAGAAAGCCATCGACTACATCCGCTACCTGCAGCAGGCCAACCAGAAGCTCAAACAGGAGAACATGACTCTCAAAATGGCAGCACAGAAAAACAGTACGCACTTAAAACATCCCTTTTCCACGCCCTGCAGCAAATCGTCATTTCTGTTCATGCGGAGTAGTTGACTTTTTGTGATGAGGGCTGCTTTGCAGGATGTTCGTGTACAGTAGTTTGAAGTTTTTTAATCTGTGGTTTCCTTCATCCCTCCTTGTTCTCAGAGTCTCTCAAGGACCTGGTTGCCATGGAGGTGGACGGACAAGCAGAAGTGAAGAGTGAGCTGCCCACGCCGCCAGCCTCTGACGTGGGCTCCCCGACCTCCTTCTCACACTGTAGCAGTGACTCGGAGCCCGACAGTCCGATGGGGGAGGACACAAAGGTATGAAGTGAATATTTAATCTGCTCCGCCTGTCTGCTGTGTTTTCTGTGATGTTAGAGATATAACAAGTGTGTCATACCAAGAAAATACATGTAATTTTACCAACTATAATCAAAAGCTTGAAAAGTCACTTGGAGAATGCTTAAAAAATGTCTACCTTTGACTTTGGGGAACATACAAGAACACTGAAAGATAACTACTGGTATATTTGTGTATATAGTTGTTGTCTTTGTCAGTTTCAGAATGGTCCGTATTAATTTGATCTGTTTGTCTCCTGTTTGTCTGGCAGCCAAGTATTGGCATGTTGGATCAATCTGCAGCAGGTGGCGGTGTCAGCGGCATGCTGGATCGTTCCCGCATGGCGTTGTGTGCTTTTACCTTCCTCTTCCTCTCTCTGAACCCCTTGGCTGCTCTGCTCTGCTCATCTGGTAGCGGCTCTGCACAGATCACCACCCATCATACCAGCAGAAACGTCCTGGGTGTGGATATTGCAGGTATTAATAAACAGGAGGAGTGCTGGCATTGTTTTTAAACATGAATCTTAAGACTACAGTATATTGATCGAGGATTAGTTGTTAAATGACAGTATCTGTGTTGCCAACAGCTGACTCGTGGGGTTGGATGGATTGGATGCTGCCAACTATTTTGGTGTGGCTGTTGAACGGTGTTCTGGTATCGGGTGTTCTCATCAGATTGTTGGTTTACGGAGAACCTGTCACCAGACCGCACTCTGGATCATCGGTTTTGTTCTGGAGGCACCGTAAACAGGCAGACCTGGACCTCGCCAGAGTAAGTCTGCACGTTTGTTTTTCATTTAACCCACTAAATGTGTCATTAAGTCACTTTTGCTATTCATCTTGGATCACAGGGAGATTTTGCTCAGGCCAGTCACAACCTGCGGACCTGCCTGAAGGCTCTTGGTCGTCCGTTGCCCACCTCTCAGTTAGACCTGGCCTGTGCAGCGCTCTGGTCTCTGCTCAGGTTCTGCCTCCAGCGCCTTTGGGTCGGTCGCTGGCTCGCTGCCAAGGCTGGGGGTTTAAGAAGTGATCGCCCCCTGCAGGAGGATGCATGCAAAAGCAGCCGGGACGCTGCGCTGGTTTACCATCGTCTGCACCAGCTTCACATGACAGGTCCATAGAAGTTTTCTTAAATTAGTTGTAGATTCGGTGCTGGTAATATAATCTTGTTGTTAATATTATGTGCAAGGTTCAGTTTTTAATAAAACATCATTTGTGTGTACAAAGGTAAGCTGAATGGTAGCCACCTGACAGCAGCCCACATGGCTTTAAGTGCGGTGAACCTGGCAGAATGTGCTGGCTCCTGTCTTCCTGTAGCCTCTCTGGCTGAGGTCTACGTCTCTGCAGCTCTGCGAGTCAAAGCCAGTTTGCCAAGGATCCTTCATTTTACTTCTGTAAGTTCCTGTGTTCATGCATGCACCAATATCTCACTAACCTATGCTGTGCAGATGTACGTGGTGATTTGGCTTTGATGTTATCGCAAACAAGTATTTACCGTTTTTTCCGACGGATAAGTCACATTTATTATGCGTCACTGCTTGACCCGTTGCGTTTATTATGCATTTATTTCATGGTCAAAATGGTAAAATTTCGCTTGGGCTGCGCGGCGCCATCCATCCATCCATCACGGCCAGAGCCACTAGCTCTTCAACGTTCCTCCGCCTGCACCAGCTGAGTGAAGCGAACACACACGGGAGCACTGGCTGTTGCAGTTCTTCTAAATTTAACAAGATTAACACTTAAAAACAATTATTTTGCTCGACATTATAGCAGAGGTGTGTCTCAGTTACTTTTCCTTAAAGAATACACTTTAATGGCCAAAACAGCTTCATTTCATCTGGACGGCGCGTCAAAATGAAGCTGTTTTGACCTTTAGGAAACAGACAAGTTTGCTCCAGGTGTTTCTTTCTGCTACGCCGCCGGAGCAGGGACGAAGGTAGCTTGTGGCTCTACAG
>JBBPBX010007212.1:31234-65935 GCA_038048925.1 Garcialebias charrua | reverse complement strand
ACTCATCTGTGACATGACACTGAGGTTGCAGACATTGGACCGCCCTGCGCAGAGTTTCCTCTGTTGAGACGATGAGCGAGGCAATAGCAGGTTCGATCACCGACATGGAATCCAGGCCCACTGCAGCCGGCTCATGTATGGCCGCAAGTGTTCGACCATCTGCCAAGAGGTGTGCAAATAAATTTGGGTCCTGCCAACAACCATGTAACTCCTTCAGGTACTCCTCCGATGAAAGGACGGAAAAGGGAGGAGGGGCCCATCCACGCCTGAAGAAGGCACTTCCAGAGGTGGATTCCTCTGGTTGAGGGATGTCCAGCTGCAGCTTTGGATTAAGCTGTTGGGGGAAGAATCAGTTTTGTGTTTGTGTTTCCTTGACTGATGAAGCCTTCTGGATGGAAGGTGAAATGTTTCAGCACAAAAAAAAAACTGTCCTGATTGAAAATTGTTGCATATATTCTATGTTTTATTTTTGTTTGTTTGTTTTTTCTTTCTTTTTCTCTTTGTAACATTGAAGGGAACATGAGGGAGACCATATATTGTGTCTTTAAACACATATAGTGCCACCCAGATGTAACTAAAGGATTTTAACAGGGGTCAGTATTAAGCTGACCTCTTTATCCTTAAAGACCGTGTAAAGTGAAATTAAATGTGTGTTTTTAGTTTGTCAAATGGCATAAATATGTGTTATTAATCACCCATTTAAATCTGACTGATTAAAAACATTGTTTACCTTATAAAATTAAGTCTCAAAAATCATGAAAAAACATGATTTTGCCTTGGTCTGGAACGCTGGGGGCGTGTCAGTGCGTGGGCGTGGTTTCAGCGCAGTACTGCAGCCTGCAGCTGAGCTGTGTGTGGAGAGGTGCAGCTGAGATCCAGTAAACCTGCTCTGTTTTTATCCGAGTTCTGTCTGTAACAACAGCTACTTTTTCCAAGAGTTACGCTGTTTTTGTAAATAGTTTTCTTGTGTGTTTTTAATCTGGAATGAAAAAAAAAAAGTTGTACCATGCGGGATTTGAACCCATGGGGTTTGGGACGGAAGGCAAGTGCCTTATCCATTCACCTATCCAGGCTTACAGATACTCGGTATATAAACCACGCGCTATAAAAACACGTTATGATCTGCACGGGTGCCCTGACCATTGCGACATCCAGGGAAGATGCAGCAACGAGGCATAATTGATTAGCTAGCTAACAATGAACAAAATATTTATGCTATTGCTATCTGATGCCATCTGCGATTCGCGAGTGAACGGCTCCACCGAGGCGAATTTATACGGCTGGAGCTGCAGGGGGTGGGGGCTATACTAATGAGGACCGCGTGACGAAACGCGGTCACGTTTAAAACACGCCTAAAAAATCCTGAACCAGAAATATGTTTATACACAGTTTGCTCTATAACTCCAAAATTAATTGAGCTACAATTTTGAGACTTTTTACTCATTTACAAGATTACAATTATCACATTTATAATGTTTATTTAAGAAAATGTTGAAATTCACTTTACACGGTCTTTAATTAATTTACTTATTCAGATTGAATAGTAATTTCACGGATTCTTTTCTTTTTCAGTTTACCCAATATTTCTGTGATCTTTATGATGGATAAATAAATAAAGCCATAGAGTGACAATGGACACGTTAACTTAGTTGGTATGCCAAAGACACTACCATTTATTTAAAATAAATCACTAAATTAACACCATTACACTTGATTGACATGATTTCACTTTCTTGTAATTTAATACGTCAGCACACTTAAATTTAACACAACAGACTTCAATACTGGATGTTAAACATATTTAGTCTGAGGGCTCTTTAGCTTAAAATAGTTTCCAGCTTAGAATTGAGGGAAAAGGATAGGAGGAAAGATGGAGAGATGGGTTAAAGGAAATTGTCTTGAGCATGTTACCAAAGTGACACTTCTCATCAGATTTCTGCTAAAATCCAGGTACGTTTGTAAACAGCTCTTTACCTTTCGACGACGAGTCTGATAAAGAGATGACACCAGCCTGTAAGATGCACAGTCCTTCAGGCCCAGTTCGTCCGAACTGGTTATTCGTTTACGTTTTCAACGTCTCCTGGGTTCCGCTTGGTCATCAGAAAATATGTCAGCTCCTGGCCTCTGACTTCAAGATAAGCTTATTCCAGGAAGGAATAAACAAAGTTTTGAGCTTACGCTCGTTAGAAATGGATTCATAACAGCATGTTATACAATCCTTAGCTGAATGACTGTCCTTGGCGGGTGACAGGCATTCATTCAGCTCTTTGGGACGTCTTCATGTCTTGAAGCTCCCAGCAAAACTCTCAGGAACCTTCTGGTTCCCTCCAAACTCTGAAGCGTTCATGGACACAAACGCTTTTTACTCAAAAAGTTGAGATTAGAACACACTTTCCTCATTGGTCCGTGGGCCAAGAGGAGTGTGAAAACGTGAAGTGAAGAACTCAAGGTTGACAGCAAGTCTGCTTAGATAACAAAGAGGAATGTTTTGGAAAAGTGTCTGAAAGAGAGGAGACATCTCGACGCTACCGAGAGTTTCAGCTGAACTCAACAAAAACAACTCCTGAGCAAGTCAATTTGACACCTTATTCAACTTTGTCATAGATATTTTGAGTAGACACTTTCATTTGGTCAAATAACACAGTAATACTCCATATTAAAAGAATAACAGCATATAACATATATCATGAAAATGACACAGTTATTCTTTTGATTACATTAGAATAAAATCAAAGATAGAAATAGTCTCTTTTGGTGACTATATTCTCAGATTACAACTAATGGAATTGATTTGTAGTAAATGTCTTGCTTTACTGAAAGGTCAGTAAAGGTCATCTCTGGAACAGTTCAAAAATACACAGGTGTATTAAAGTGGACATGGTCATGCCCACTACATCTCCCCCCTTTTGGAAGCCATCGCCAGTCCTTGGGGATGGGGTCCAACACGAAAGGAAACCTTGAACTGTCTTTGATCTTGAAGTAATCCAGCAAGTGGAAAAGAAAAATCAAAATTATAATCCCATAAAGTTTTTGGAAATTCCATACTGTTCGTAGGTAATCCCATTGCGAAAAGCTTTTAATCCCTTGGAAAACTGAGTCTGTTAACTCTTGGAAAACAAAGTCTGTGATCCTTTGGAAAACAAAGTCTTATAATCCACAGCGGTAATTCCACAGCAGTAATTCCACAACGATTAGTTTTGTTGATTGATCAGCAACAATTGTTTTCATAATCAGCATGTAGAGGGGATCCCTCGATTGACGCAGAGGAGGCGACCCTTGGATGGAGGTTGAAGACCAAGCGTTGGAGCTGCAGGTCCCCACATCGAAGGTTGTTGGCTGGTTGGTTTCCAGTCAGTGCCACTCTGGTTCTATGTGTCATGCAATTATGTGGTTTTTAGGTGGGCTTATGATTGGGATTTTACATTAGGCCTTACCTATATGCACCTGGTATGTAAGCTATCATGGTTTAGATCAGCTACAATTACCAATTAAGGGGTGGATCAATTCTGTAAAATTAGATATAGGGATTTGTACCTATAAAATTTTGGAGGGCTTCTGTAACGAAGGCCTCTAATTCCAAACTATTCCTCCATTCATTACTTAGTTTAGGTTAAACTAAAATAAAAAAATGAAATATAGTTTGATCTAAATGTCTGTTGTCTTTTAGACGAACGACGTAGGATTTGGTATTCCTAATAAATTTTGAAGTCTATGGCGAGACTCATCAAAATGAATAGATAATCTAGAATAGAAACGATCGAATCGGTTCAATTTAGAAATTGTGAGACCAGTGTAGTTTATGGTACCTTGAGTAGCTTTAAACTACATTGACTCTTCGACGATTGAGATTTAACAAAACGAACTGCATGTTGGCATAGTTAAATCCATATCATTCATTAACCAATGTTAATACAAAACCTTTTTGGCTGGGAGTGTTCAGAACCAAAACAATATCTCAACTAATGACAACAGTAATGACTAAACAACAAGGAAACAACGTTTCACTGCTTCGACACACTCTTGTCGTCAGATTCCAAAGTGCAACACACAAGCAAAACAGGTCTCAACTTTATGACCGAGGTCAATTTAAATCTCGTGGATTTAAACGGTTGTTAAGGTTAGTTTTTTGTTGTGGGTTTTAGGCTTAGCGTTTCTAAGTTCAAATTGGACAATGCGACTTATAGGGTGGAAAATACGGTAGTTTAAACCTGATTAGTTTATTTACTAACTTGTGTTTGTACGACCTTATTATCCCATGAAGTCGGTGAGTTTGTGAGATCTTTGTCTTTTGTGGAGTCATTGAACGCCTTGTAAGGTTTGATCTGATTTCGATGTACCCATTTAGCAATTGGCTCTTTGCGGCCTTTGCTGATTTTGATTTCGTAGACGACTGAGGACACTTTGTCTGTTATCAGATGAGGTCCAGTCCACCTGGGCATCAGTTTGCGGGCGAGAGTTCCGGTCTCGGACCCTCCTTTCCCGGTTGCTGGGGCGAACGTATAGTACCAGACTCTGTCTCCCACTTGGAGTTCATTGTGAGAGGCCTTTTGGTCGTAGTACGCCTTGCGTCCTTCAGCGGATTTTTCCAGGTTTTTCTGGGCGAAAGCAAAAGTGTTTCTGAGGTGTACATTCAAATCTTTGTCTTTGGCATGGCCTAACATCACCCCCCTTTGGTCATGGGGGACCACGAACACAGGTGAGGACGTCCGTCCATGGGCACAAGTTAGGATGCCACCGTTTAGTTTAAGCTGTTCGCGCAGCTGAGAGAAGACGGTACACAGGAATCGTTTAGGTTTTGGCCAACGTATCTTCTTACGTTTACCTCTTTCCGTGTAATTCAGGTGTGTCACAACCGTCGGCGCAGTCGCAGGTGTGTCTGATTGTACAGACTGCGACGGGTCACTGTCGTTGTGTGTGTCTTCCCACTTCTTGACTGAAGAGGGGCTCTTTGAGTCTGTAAAAACTATGTCATTTCTGATTAGTTCTAGACACAAATGTCCCTGAACCAAGGTTTCATCGAAAGCTTGGCTGATAGCCGATTTACCTGTCCCAGGGGACAGTACAGCAACCTCGGTGTGGGGTCCTTGGATCTCCACACCTTTCTCTACCTGTGGTAGGTAATGTGAGTTTGCCCCCTTCTTGTCTGATGAGGGGTCCTCGTAATCTGCAACAATGATGTCCAAGTGACTGTCAGCGTTTGGATGACTGTCATTTTCTGGACTCAGATGCCCTTGAACCAAGGTTTCATTGAAAGCTTGGTTGATTGCCGAATTACCTGTCTCAGAGGACAGTACAGCGTCTTCGGTGTGGGATCCTTGGATCTCAACACCTTTCACTACCTGTGGTAGGTAGTGTTCAGTGAGTGCTGAATGTGTCAGCTCACAGAGGAGGTTCTCTTGTTGGGCCAGAGATTGGTCCAACTTTTGGGTCTCTTCTGTCTCACCTGTAGTTGAAGGTTCACTTACCGGGCTCTCGTCCTCGGATGAGGTGTCCCTTGTGTCCTCTGCGGTACCTGCGGTTAGGCAGCCTGTATCGCAACTAGGAGGCACTTTTATTGGCAGGGGTTTTCTCACTGTGCTCCACATTTTCTGTTGACCATAATCTATAATCGCGCCGAAGCGGTTTATAAAATCTTGGCCAACCAAAAATGGGAATGAGTCAAGTTTAGACACGTACACCGGGTGGTGTAGTGTCATTTCGCCAATCTGCATGTGAACCATAGCCATAGCTGTTAGGGTTGTTCTCGTCTCTGCGAGACCCTGTAGCTCAATAGCACATTTCTCAAAGGGTATTTGCCTGTCAACACCGTTAGCGGCGGTCCTCAGCTCCTCGAACAGCTTGGCCGACATAATAGTTATATCAGAACTGCCATCCAGGAGGGCTTCACGCTCAAGGACACCTTCCAGTGTGATAGGCAGGTAAGCTTTCTTAGCCACCCCCCTTTGTATAAAGTTACACAGAAACCTCACAGGTCTTGGCCCACGTTTCTGTTCACGTGTGACTCTGTCTGTGTAATCTTGTTTACTGTCAGCATCTTGTTGGCTGTCAGCATCATGACCTTCAGGATGTTGTTGTGTGTCAGCAATTGGTTTGCTGTCAACATCCATGGCAATGTTGGTAGTAGTGTGCGCTGAGTTATTTGTGTGCTCTGAGTCTTTGTGAAAGACAGTGCTACACATCGCTCCAGGTTGGTCAATGTTGATAGTGTCATTATCAATGATAACGCCACTCATTGTATCAGGTTGGTCAAGCACAGTAACATTCAAATCTACTGACAAACTACTTACTTCCTCTGTCTCTTCCGAGCATAGAGGTGTTGGGCCATTATTCCGGGACATTCGTGACTCTTTGCCTGTCTTGAACTGTTCTGTTCGAGGCGCGGGAGGTGCAGTTCCAAGGCTCGGGGGTTTCTGTTGGGACCACGCATAGTTACATGAGTATAGGTCCTCATACTTCAATTTCTTTTGAAGTCCACCCACCGATGGACCTTGGTTTTCACCCACCTGGTTCGATCTGAACCGTTGTGGGTCTCTTAGAGAGTGAACACCTACCTTTTGTGGTTCGTTGCTTGTCTCAGACTTTTCAATCTGAGGTGCTTTAGGGGCGGGGCTCCCTTTAAACCATTTTGAGTCACTGTTCCAGCTGGTACCAACATTTCGTTGTATGTCAGTTTGAAAATCTTGTTCATTCTTGCTAGTATTATCCAACTCTTTTAACAATCGACGTATGTCCTCTACCTCTTCCGAGGTCAGAGGGCCTTTGAGACGACGGTGTATCAATTCAATCTTTGCTTTGCGCAGCTGGTTATTTGTGTGCGCTGAGTTATCAAAGACAATGTCACGCATTGTACCAGTTCGGTCATCCTCTGTATCATTCAAGTTTTCAAACAACCAACTTATGTCCACTATCTCCTCAGAGCTTAGAGGTATGTTGCCTTTTTTCTGGAACTTCTGTGATTTTTTGCCGGTCTCGGACTGTTCCGTTCGAGGGGCAGGAGGGGCTTGTCCTTGAACTGGGGGTTCCTGTTCGGACCCCCTTTTGTGATATGGTATACTTTTGTGACCATCTTTCTTATCTCTAGGACGTGCGCCCCCCTTTTGAAATCGTTTTCCGTACTCTGGGTCTTGTCTGAGCCACTGCGGTTCATAGTCCCAGCGGGCATCAACATGTCGTGGTTTGTTAGTTTGGAAAACATGTTTCTTCTCGCCTTTTTTAGGAGAGGGAGTTGATGAACTTGTCCCTTCCAGCTCCAGCGAGTGGGATTTGACCTTTTCTTGGTAATGTAGTTCACGCTCTGGTTTTGTTTTTAACCAGATCGGGTCATTGTTTTGTCTGTGAGCGTCACAAACATTTACAGCACCCCGTTGTGTTTTTGATTCGCCTAACAAACGTTCGAACTCAAGTTTTTTTCGGTGATCTTCTTCACGTTCTTGAATGTGCTTCTGCTTTAATACTTCCAGCTCTTCACGCCTTGATGCGATCAGCTTGAAAGCTTCATCATAATTGTCATATCCCATCTTTGTTTTGAAATTTCTCCAAATTAATGAGAGATGTTTGTTTGAATCAATAAGACGGTATTTATAATAGTGTATGCAAATAAATGCTTTCTTAGCGGTGAGTTATTTAACTAAAACAGCTTTCTGGGTTTGTTCCTGTAATCTATAAACAAGTCTTTCCTTCATTCAGTACCTTTTTATTTATTTTAGGCTTTACCTTCAATGAAAAATATGGTAAGTTAAGCCTTCGTGGCCGTATTAACTTAATAGACCTATCTTTTAAAACAATTACTATTAAACCACGCTTAATGTTTTCTGTCTTTCACTCAAACGCCTTCTTAAAGATTTCAAATAAATGCAATGTTCACACTAAAATGTTAGCAGATTTTGTTTTATTTTGCTCCAAGAGAATGTATTTCAGATTCAGTAAAACTGTTTGAGTTGCCGCAGTTATCTGGAGTGAAAAATGTAATTTTGTTTGTTATTTTAAACTTTTTATTTAAAATAAACTGGAGTCATTAATTGTACACAGAAAAACGTTAAAAATGCCATTTTTAACTAAAAGTGTGCAGTTGTGCACACCAATTCTGTTTAAAATTCAGAGATGTGAAGAGCTTAATGTGGAAATGCTCTGTTCTCCATCATTTTTTTTATTTAATTTGAAAATCAAATAAAAAATGCTTTTTTGAGTGTTATTTTAAATCTCTTCAGTATTTAAAATGAGCATGAATTGTATGTCTGTACCTCTGTTATTCTAAAATTTGTATTTAGAATAAACAGGAGTTTTTGTTTGTGTACAGAACAAATTTAAAAGCTGGTAATTCACCATAAAAATGCTGACTTTTTATGATGTTTTTTGAGAAAACTCATCTGTTAACGTCTTCTAACCAACAGGGGGCAGCTTCGAGTCTTAATGTTATCACGAGGAGACTGATTTTTTTATTCAGTATTTAAACTAAAAACAACCTTTAGAGTTAGTTTCTAGTGTGTCCGTGATAAACGCTCGAACCACGTTATTGTCAGAGACAAATTTATGTGGTTAGACAGTTTAGATGGCTTCAAATGAGTTTTTTAAACTCTCAGTGAAATCTCCGTTTGTTCTGTGAGAGTGAACTGCTTGTCACCCAAAGTGCACCTGGAAATGACGACACAAATAGGCGGGTCGACGCAGCGCGTCACCAGCTCTGCTGAGCGAGGCGGAGCTCGCTACACAGATACGTGACGTCAACCAATCAATCACAGCGTTTGTAGTTCATTCCAAGCATTCATGGTGAATGTAGTTTCTTACCTTCGACCAGTGCAGTGCCGGAAATGACGACAAAGTGGGTTGTTCGCAACAGCGTGCGTTCCCAAATCAGCGAATCAGCGCTCGCTACGAGAGTGATTGACAGCTCACAGCTCTCGTTCCACCCAATCACAGCTCATAAACAAAACGTGTTGGACACGTAGCTCTTTAACGTTACCTTAGCATAACAGAACACAACCTTATACAGGTAGTCCCCGACTTACGAGCGCTCTGACTTACGAGGTCCCGGACTTACGAGCATGCATCTCATTTAAAAAAAATAATAATAATTTTTTTTTTTTTTTTTTTATTTTTTTTTTTATAAATGAATACATGTACAGTACTGGACAGTCACCAAGCACTTAGTCTATCCTAACACAGTTTTTAAAGATGAAGGAATAAGTTGAATTGTCTCCCTTTCACATAAAGGGAGCAAGCTCCCTATGGAGCCTGCAGGGAGGAGGGAGACAATTCAACTGATTCCTTCATCTTTAAAAACTGTGTTAGGATAGGCTAAGTGCTTGGTGACTGTACAGTACTGTACATTTATCTATTAATAAATAAAAAACAATAAAAAATAAAAATACTGTATATACTGTATATTTTTAATAAATAGATAAATGTACAGTACTGTACAGTCACCAAGCACTTAGCCTATCCTAACACAGTTTTTAAAGATGAAGGAATCAGTTGAATTGTCTCCCTCCTCCCTGCAGGCTCCATAGGGAGCTTGCTCCCTTTATGTGAAAGGGAGACAATTCAACTTATTCCTTCATCTTTAAAAACTGTGTTAGGATAGGCTAAGTGCTTGGTGACTGTCCAGTACTGTACATGTATTCATTTATATAAAAAAAAAAGTAAAAAAAAAAAAATATATATATATATATTTTTTTACTATGTGTTCCTACTTACGAATTTTTGACTTACGAGCGCCCCCTTGTGACGGAACTCGCTCGTAAGTCGGGGACTACCTGTAGACTCTTAAACAACTCAGACGCTTCAAATTAACTTCCCAAAATTCTGAAACATGGCAATCACATTTAAAACAGGCACAACTAAGCTACGCTCAGTAACCAGCACGTCAACTGTAACACGAAACGGACTCCCTCGGAGCCGCGTTCAGGTCGGTTCCGTCCACTTTAAAGGAGCAGAACTCGGGTTTCAGAACCACTATCCGACACCGTTCTAACAGTTATATGCTTCTTTGACCTGCTCTAACATGTAAAATACCAGCACAGCAATCTTTTTGATGTTAATTATAGCTTTCAGGCTTTTGACACGGCGGTCAAACAAAGCTTTGTACAGGAGTCTGTGTGAACTGGACCGGAACCAGAACCCCCACAGACCACGGGCTGACAAAAACCTCACCTAAAAGCTTCCAACAGCGTGTAAAAGAGTTGAACGAATAACAATCCCTCAGCCTCAAATGATAAAAACATGCAGAATCTGCCTGCTTTGAACACCTCAGCCAAAAATTATTATCCTCAGAGTTTAAAACTTGGATCCTCTTATGCAAACATGACGCTACAGTTCATGAGAGATCACAGATTTATCAATAAACTTTCAGAAAACTCGTACGGCCACCAGATGAAGGGAACATGAGGGAGACCATATATTGTGTCTTCAAACACATATAGTGCTACCCAGATGTAAAGGATTATGAGGAGGTCAATATTAATACTGACCTCTTTACCTTAATTAATTTACTTATTCAGATTGAATAGTAAATTCACGGATTCTTTTCTTTTTCAGTTTACCCAATATTTCTGTGATCTTTATGATGGATAAATAAATAAAGCCATAGAGTGACAATGGACACGTTAACTTAGTTGGTATGCCAAAGACACTACCATTTATTTAAAATAAATCACTAAATTAACACCATTACACTTGATTGACATGATTTCACTTTCTTTCAATTTAATACGTCAGCACACTTAAATTTAACACAACAGACTTCAATACTGGATGTTAAACATATTTAGTCTGAGGGCTCTTTAGCTTAAAATAGTTTCCAGCTTAGAATTGAGGGAAAAGGATAGGAGGAAAGATGGAGAGATGGGTTAAAGGAAATTGTCTTGAGCATGTTACCAAAGTGACACTTCTCATCAGATTTCTGCTAAAATCCAGGTACGTTTGTAAACAGCTCTTTACCTTTCGACGACGAGTCTGATAAAGAGATGACACCAGCCTGTAAGATGCACAGTCCTTCAGGCCCAGTTCGTCCGAACTGGTTATTCGTTTACGTTTTCAACGTCTCCTGGGTTCCGCTTGGTCATCAGAAAATATGTCAGCTCCTGGCCTCTGACTTCAAGATAAGCTTATTCCAGGAAGGAATAAACAAAGTTTTGAGCTTACGCTCGTTAGAAATGGATTCATAACAGCATGTTATACAATCCTTAGCTGAATGACTGTCCTTGGCGGGTGACAGGCATTCATTCAGCTCTTTGGGACGTCTTCATGTCTTGAAGCTCCCAGCAAAACTCTAGGAACTGACTCGTTCCTTCAAAACTCTGAAGCGTTCATGCAAACAAACGCTTTTACTCAAAAATGTTGAGATTAGAACACACTTTCCTCATTGGTCCGTGGGCCAAGAGGGGTGTGAAAACGTGAAGTGAAAAACTCAAGGTTGACAGCAAGTCTGCTTAGATAACAAAGAGGAATGTTTTGGAAAAGTGTCTGAAAGAGAGGAGACATCTCGACGCTACCGAGAGTTTCAGCTGAACTCAACAAAAACAACTCCTGAGCAAGTCAATCTGACACCTCATTCAACTTTGTCATAGATATTTTGAGTAGACACTTTCATTTGGTCAAGCAACACAGTAATACTACATATTAAAAGAATAACAGCATATAACATATATCATGAAAATGACAAAAGTTATTCTTTTGATTACATTAGAATAAAATCAAAGATAGAAATAGTCTCTTTTGGTGACTATGTGACTAATTTGTAGTAAATGTCTTGCTTTACTGAGAGGTCAGTAAAGGTCATCTCTGGAACAGTTCAAAAGTACACAGGTGTATCAAAGTGGACACGGTCATGTCCACTACAGCTGGTATTATCAATATATATGCAGACAGAAGATGATGATTGTGAGGATTGTGTGTGCGTCTGTGCATGTGCATGTGCACTTGTGTGTTGAAGTGACATTGTCCTTAATGCTCATGTGTTTCAGTGGTTCCTGTCTATGTTTGGTGCTGATTAAAAGAAGTTATTCAAGACTGAAGGCTTGATGTGGACCAACAGGACCCAGAGCCTCTTATCATAGAGTGGAAGAGAAGACCCTTGGACCAGTCTGGTGGAAGACCAACTCAATATGGAGGAGACCAATATGAGGATTTTTGTCACTACAGTTCCTTTAAAGAGTGAGGAGGATAAAAACAAACTTACCAGGAACCCTGATTTAAAGTTTCACAAAGACACTTTCAGTTCTTCAAAGATTGACCTTAATGAGGACGATGAAGAGGATGGTGAAATGTTTGATCCTGACTATCTAATAAAGAACTCATCAGAATCTGAATCAGAACGGGAAGACAGTATGAAAGACTGGAAGGAGAGCAGGGCTCCTGAATCAGATGTAATAACTGTCAACAAATCTTTGAGCTGCTCTGAGTGTGGTAAGCAGTATGTCAGTAACCAGACTCTTCAAAGACACATGACAAGTCATTCAGGAGTGAAGTCTTCAAGATGTCTGCTTAAAAAAAAATGTGTTGTAGAGAAGAAAAATGTAGAGTCATGCAGGAAAGTCCAGGCAAGGCCAAAATCATTAAGCTGTGATGACTGTGGTAAAATATTTAATTTCAAATCACATTTAAACAAACACATGAGAGTCCACACAGGAGACAAACCGTTTCCTTGTGAACTTTGTGGACAAAGATTTAGTCAGAAGGCAAGTTTAAACACACACATGAGAATCCACACAGGAGAAAAACCGTTTCCTTGTGAACTTTGTGGCCAAAGCTTTAGTCGGAAGCACAGTTTAAACATACACATGAGAGTCCACACAGGAGAAAAACCGTTTCCTTGTGAACTTTGTGGACAAAGATTTAGTCATAAGACAGATTTAAACAGACACATGAGAGTCCACACAGGAGACAAGCCATTTCCTTGTGAACTTTGTGGACAAAGATTTAGTCATAAGACAAACTTAAACGCACACATGAGATCCCACACAGGAGACAAGCCATTTCCTTGTGAACTTTGTGGACAAAGGTTTAGTCAGAAGACAAATTTTAACTCACACATGAGAATCCACACAGAAGTGAAAACTTTCTGACTGAAAATATTAAAATAACGTTTAGGCCATGAGATGCAACTGGTATCTTAACACCCAATTAAAATTTGTATTTTGTAAAATATATTCTGTGACATATATTTTACAGAATACAACCCCTTTCCCATGGGCTCACTACCTATGGGAGGGGCCAAAGGGGTCGGGTGCAATGTGGGATGGGTGGTGGCAGAGGGCGGGGACCCTGGCGGTCTGATCCTCGGCTACAGAAGCTGGCCATTGGGACATGGAATGTCACCTCTCTGGTGGGGAAGGAGCCTGAGCTAGTGTGTGAGGTTGAGAGGTTCCGGCTAGAAATAGTCGGACTCACCTCAACGCATGGCTCTGGCTCTGGAACCAGTTTCCTTGAGAGGGGTTGGACACTCTTCCACTCTGGAGTTGCCCCTGGTGAGAGGCGCCGAGCAGGAGTGGGCATACTTGTTGCCCCCCATCTTGGTGCCTGTACGTTGGGGTTCACCCCGGTGAACGAGAGGGTAGCCTCCCTTCGCCTACGTGTGGGGGGACGGGCTCTGACTGTTGTTTGTGCCTATGCGCCAAACGGCAGTGCAGATTACCCACCCTTTTTGGAGTCCTTGGAGGGGGTATTGGAGAGTGCGCCTCCTGGGGACTCCCTTGTTCTACTGGGGGACTTCAACGCTCACGTGGGCAATGACAGTGAGACCTGGAGGGGTGTGGTTGGGAGGAACGGCCCCCCTGATCTGAACCCGAGTGGTGTTCTGTTATTGGACTTCTGTGCTCGTCATGGATTGTCCATAACGAACACCATGTTCAGGCATAAGGGTGTACATATGTGCTCTTGGCACCAGGACACCCTAGGTCGCAGTTCGATGATCGACTTTGTTGTCGTCTCATCTGATCTGCGGCCGCATGTCCTGGACACTCGGGTGAAGAGAGGGGCGGAGCTGTCAACTGACCACTACCTGGTGGTGAGTTGGCTCCGATGGTGGGGGAGGATGCCGGTCAGACCTGGCAGACCCAAACGTATTGTGAGGGTCTGCTGGGAACGTCTGGCAGAGTCTCCCGTAAGACGGAGCTTTAACTCCCACCTCCGGGAGAGCTTTGAACACGTTCCGAGGGAGGCGGGGGACATTGAGTCCGAGTGGGCCATGTTCCGCGCCTCTATTGTCGAGGCAGCTTATCAGAGTTGTGGCCGCAAGGTTGTTGGTGCCTGTCGTGGTGGCAACCCTCGAACCCGGTGGTGGACACCGGCGGTGAGGGATGCTGTCAAGCTGAAGGAGTCCTATTGGGCCTTTTTGGCCTGTGGGACCCCGGAAGCAGCAGATAGGTACCGACAGTCCAAGCGGCATGCGGCTCGGGTGGTTGCTGAGGCAAAAACTCGGGCGTGGGAGGAGTTCGGAGAGGCCATGGAGAATGACTTCCGTACGGCTTCGAGGCGATTCTGGTCCACCATCCGGCGTCTCAGGGGGGGAAAGCGGTACGCGACCAACACCATTTATGGTGGGGATGGCGTGCTGTTGACCTCAACTCGGGATGTTGTGAGTCGGTGGGCAGAATACTTCGAAGACCTCCTCAATCCTACTGGCACGTCTTCCACTGAGGAAGCGGAGCCTGGGGACTTTGGGTCGGGCTCTCCAATCTCTGGTGCTGAGGTCGCCGAGGTGGTTAAAAAGCTCCGCGGTGGCAAGGCTCCGGGGGTGGATGAGATTCGTCCTGAGTTCCTTAGGGCTCTGGATGTTGTGGGGTTGTGTTGGCTTACGCGACTCTGCAATATCGCGTGGACATCGGGGGCAGTTCCCTTGGATTGGCAGACTGGGGTGGTGGTTCCCCTATTCAAAAAGGGGGACCGTAGGGTGTGTTCCAACTATAGGGGGATCACACTCTTAAGCCTCCCTGGTAAGGTCTATTCAGGGGTTCTGGAGAGGAGGGTCCGTCGGATAGTCGAACCTCGGATTCAGGAGGAGCAGTGTGGTTTTCGTGCTGGTCGTGGAACACTGGACCAGCTCTACACCCTCAGCAGGGTCCTGGAGGGCGCGTGGGAGTTTGCCCAACCAGTTTACATGTGCTTTGTGGACTTGGAAAAGGCATTCGACCGCGTCCCTTGGGGGGTTCTGTGGGGGGTACTCCGGGAGTATGGGGTACCAGGCCCATTGATATGGGCTGTTAGGTCCCTGCGCGACCGGTGTCAGAGCTTGGTCCGCATTGCCTTAAGAAACTAGGAGCAAATCATGGTTTGGGAACTTGTTGGAAATAGTCACAGAATATCCATCCATCCATCCATTTTCTTCCGCTTATCCGTGGTCGGGTCGCGGGGGTAGCAGCCTAAGTAGGGAGGCCCAGACTTCCCTCTCCCCAGCCACTTGGAGCAGCTCCTCTGGGGGAATCCCAAGGCATTCCCAGGCCAGCCGAGAAACATAGTCCATAGGGGCGGCCGTGGTGTAGTGGTAATTGCAGTCGACCCCTGATCGGAAGGTCGGAGGTTCGAATCCCGCATCCGCCCACCATGTCGTTGTCTCCCTGGGCAAGACACTTAACCCAGAGTTGCTCCCGGTAGGTCTGGATGGCGCCTTGCAAGGCAGGCTACCACTACTGGTGTATGAATGTCTGAATGAATGGGTGGATGGCTGGTATTGTAAAGCGCTTTGGGGCTCCTCACAGGGGGCTGGAAAGCGCTATATAAATAAGCTCCATTTACCATTTACCATTGCCGGCAGTAAGTCAGGCTCGTTTCCAGTTAGAGTTGGACTCCGCCAAGGTTGCCCTTTGTCACCGATTCTGTTCATAACTTTTATGGACAGAATTTCTAGGCACAGCCAAGGTGTTGAGAGGATCCGTTTTGGTGGCCTTAGAATCGCTTCTCTGTTTTTTGCAGATGATGTGGTCCTATTGGCTTCATCAGATCGTGATCTACAGCTTTCACTGGAGCGGTTTGCAGCCGAGTGTGATGCGGCCGGGATGAGGATCAGTTCCTCCAAATCCGAGGCCATGGTCTTGAGCCGGAAAAGGGTAGCATGCCCTCTCCGGGTCGGGGAGCAGGTCCTGCCCCAAGTGGAGGAGTTTAAGTATTTTGGGTCTTGTTCACGAATGAGGGAAAACTGGAGCGTGAAATCGATAGGCGGATAGGTGCAGCGTCCGCAATGAAGCGGGCGCTGTACTAGGGGTGGGCGATATGGCTCAAAAATTATATCGAGATATTTCAGAGCGATATCACGATAACGATAAATTTCGTGATATAACCAAAAAAAAAAAAAAGAAATCAAATTTATTTATTTGACAAAATTAATTTAACATGTTGCTTTGCAGTATTATAAATAAATTAAAAAACAACAAGGGTTAATTTAACTGAAATTACTTTATTTAGTAAAGTATTCAGTCAGTATAAAAATAAAAAATAATAAAAGATCTGTTATTTAGATTGAAAAAGTCTGCACAAAATATAAACAAAAACCACCACAAAAACTATAGTTCAGGTGTAGTTTCCTAAAATAAATCACTTTCCAGAACAATCCACAATCCAACTCCCTGAATTGAGGTAGACCAGGGGCGGTCCTAGCCTATTTGGCGCCCTGGGCGAGCAACCCCAACGCCCCCCCCCCCCCGGCCGCTAGATTGCCAGTGGCGGTCCTCTCTCAGAAAATTTTGAATAAAATAGATGCCATTTCCTGCATTTTGGTGATTCTGGTGTATTTTAATGGGTTGTTCAACATCTAGTTTTACCTACATATATAAACTATTCAATAACTATTTTAGAGTTAATGGCAGAACAAGAAGTAGCCTGAGACAAACATGTAGCATTAACACATTATGAACATTATTCAAGAATTGTTTCTATAAGAACATTATCAAATATTTTATATGAACAGTAAGATACTGGCAATAACAGATTTGTAAGAGGGGGACAGTTGAACATGGAGGTCTCCACCTCTGTTTAATGATGGACGGGTTCTTTTCACAAATATGGCCTCCTTTACTCCTCTCTCAAACCATCGTTCCTCTCTATCAAGGAGGAAAGATGACTGTGTTTGTCACAGCTCCTCAGACTGAAGAAGTCTTTTTGATACAAAGAAGAATCTGTCCAGAGGACTACATTTATTGAGCATCAGGACAATAATCTGTAAAGCTTTAGTACATTTTATATGGAAAACACATTTTGACTTAACCAATTAATATATTTTCAATGGCAAAATATGCAGGTTTATTTCATATTACTGTCATACTATTCCCTTTCATTGCTTTCTGCATTTATTATCTTACTTTTAATGCTAAAAATATAATGAGTCATTACTGTTGTTTAGAAAGTGTTTATATTACTAATGTTTGTTCACACACAGTTAGAACAGCTCACCTGTTCCTTCATACTGACAGGAACAATCCTCTCATCACTCCTGACACTAAATCACATTAAAAAATGGTCATAACACAAATGTCCCCTTTTTACAAAGACTTTTGATCAATGCAGGCCAATTTCATTAAAGAGTTGAATCATCTGACATCTCAGGGCACTTTTCATATAGAGCAGGTCTTCACCAGACTCATATATTATTTAAATTATTTAACAGTATGTTATGTCACAATGCCACACACCACAAAATTCATTGACTTCATAATTAACTTGAACTGTGGTTTGCAGCAAAGTTCAACAGCATGTCTTACCTGTTTGATCTCAAGCTGCAGCTGCTGTTTGAGTGAAACAGTGTCAATCATGGTTGTACATCTAGCTGCGTCTGTTTTCCTTCTCTTCTCTGCACCACCCTTACTTCCCCCGGGACCTCCTTCCATGATCTTTCCACTGATTGCACGTAGTGTGTCACCTCCGCGCATAACAAAAAGAAAGTGAAAGTGGAAAAGGTGCACCGTCCAGCAGCTGCTGCGGTGATTAAACTGAGGACATGTGAATAAATGAAGGGCGGGGCGGCCCAGGAGCAGTGCGGTAGTGGTGTTCTGTGTTATATGTTGTTAAAAACAAAAGTTGTAAAAGATTAAAAATAAAAATAAAATAATCGACTCGCAGTGTCTCTCCTTCTTCTTCTGCTTTGCCGCCCCCTGTCCCTTCAAGCTGTGAGCAGCTGACCCTGAAGCGTGTGTGTTTCAGCTTCATCATGCAGGAATGATTCATTTCTCTGACTGATCTGTCTTCATCACCTGCCTCTTGGTCCGTGGAGAGCCGCGCGTGTTTGTACCGACAGAACGAGGGAACTATGGCAAGCCGTTTTAACATTAAATCGTGAAGTCTGACTATCCGTAATTACATTCTAGATATCTAAAAAGGACTTTTGACTAGTCACAATTACATTTTGACTAGTCAGAATGTTAATTTAAGATATCTGTATTTACATTCTGACTTCTGATGATTCTTAAAATGAATTTTGACTAGTCAAAATGTAATTAAAGATATCTGAAATGACGTCATCCGATTCGTCATTTAAAGTGTCAAACATCCAAAATGACAATTCAAGATATCTCAAACGTAATTATGACTAGTCATAATGACATTTTTAGATATCTTTATTAAGAAATTACGCGCAGGACCCGCGGCTGGCACTTAGCTGTTCAAACAGATGCCTGCACAATTTTGGGTGGCTGCAGTGGCGCTAGCTGTTCTGGACTAAATTGTCAGAAAATGTCACAAGTGTTGGCATTAGACAGTGAGGAAAATGGCTTCATTTCATCTGTTGTTTTTGTTCAGTTCCTGGTTGTTCTTGTGGGGCAGGAAAACAACCTTATCTGTCCTACCATGTTTTACTACAGCCTGCTGGAGTCACTGTGTCTTACCTGAGCAGATTGGCTGGGGGAGTCCAGAGGACATGACTTAACTTCTTTAGATTTTCCTACCTGGATTATTGAGCATGCATCAGGAAAACATATTTATTTCTGTTTACTTAATTTCATATTTATGTTCCAGGTTGAAGACAGTTCAGTCTTGTGTAGGTTCTGTTCCACTCGTGCATCATCACAGCTTGTGGGTGAATTTCTGCTCTTGTTACATTGAACCATCATTAAATATTTTAACTTAGTGTTAATAAAATTTATATTGTATGTTGGAACAGTCTCCTGTTTACTTGTAAACAAACCCAAGTGCCTTTTCTGTGCATAAATTATGTCCTTGGGTGAAAATCCTAAGGTGCCGTTTAAGTAAGTTTATAAAATAAAAAATAACATCCAAGCTTGTCACATGTATGTAAACTGTTCTAGTGTTATGTACTTTATTATTTAAAAGTTTTGAATTATTTTTAAACATTCTTCAATTAAAACACACTTGAGCAGTATACGTTTTTTTATTATTATTTGTGGATTGATTGAGTTGAATTGCAAGGAAAACAAGTATAATTTACAACATCTAGTAAGAACTAAAAAAACTATTTAAGTTAACAATTTATAACTGTACACTATAAACTTATAGTGGATTATAGACATTTTTCCCAAATTATGGAATTTCATTTTAAAGAAATTGGCACGCTTTTGTATTTTTCACGAGTAACAACTATTTACAGTATTAAATTAATTTACAGTGATTCACACAGCTTGAGACTGAATATTAGAAATACAAAGGAACAAAAAGGTGATTTGTACATTTTATGATACTGCATTGATATAAACACATTGAAAGTAAAACATGTCCAGTTTAGACTTCATCTGATCAACCAATCATCAATCAATTCATCACGCCATACCCATTCGTTATTGTTTAGTGTACCCCCTGACCATCTGAGCTATCAGTGCTGTGGCAGCAGACTCCTCCTCTGTAAGCAACACAGAAACAGCTAGCAGTTGTCGAAGCTGTACCCCTGCAGAACATCTGGACTGCTCCTTCGTTCTGGCCTGTATTTCATGTGACACTTGCAGAGACTGAAGATGCATAAACTGACTGAGTGTGGGCACAAAACACATGTTGGAAAGACTGCAGCATCGAAGGAAGAGCAGGGAAGTCTGGAGCCATGTGGTGCAGAATGATGCTACACAGGACTTCTCAGTTGGGCACTGGTAAGACACCAGTCCACCCTGTGGCACAGGCCCACATCTGGATGGTACCAGCTCCAACGTTGACAGACCATCTAGGACAGGAGCAATAAATGGTTGAGACTCCAGTCGGTGTAGTTTTCCTCCTGATGCCAGGATTTCGGGGTCTGGACGTGGTCCTGCAAACACACGAGTGACATAATCACAATAAGTTTTGACAAAAGAAACTGGCATAAAAACATTAACACAAAGGTTATACCCAGATGCGGCTCCAGGGGGGAGCTAGGGTGTGCTATAGCCCCCCCTGGAAAACTCACAGCACCCCCTTAGCACCCCCAAGAAAATATCAGATTATTTTCTTTTTCATTGAGTTAATATTCTTTAACATGTGGTTGTTGTGATATTTTCCTCGCAAAACACAACTAATAAAAAAAGAAATCAGTGATTATATCGAGTAAAAAACAACAACAATCTGATCCACCAGCTGAAGCCCACAAAGATGAGTGATGCTCTCAACACTGACCCAGTAAGGAGCAGAAACTGGTGACATGATGCCTCTGGTTATGCCATTTTTAGCTGATACAACTTGATAAATCATTTCCTGGCTTGCAGTGATAATAAATGACTGTCATCATTTTCCCCGTGCGCCTACCGGCCCATTCATGACGCGGCCCATCGGGATTTCTCTCGAACCTCCCGATGGCCACCCCGCCCTTGCCTCGAGGTTGTTAGACTCATGAACCCCTAGTCTGAATTATCACTGTGAAAACAATTCACTGTAATACCATTTGGTTATGTGCTGCTGATCTCATGCTGCTGATCTATTTCATGTTGCTGTGTTCACTCGTCCTCATCTGCTCACACAGACTCATGTTCGTGCTGCTATTGTTTGGCGCATTGTTTCGTAGTAGTGCTTAGTGTATTTTTAGTTTAGTGTATTTCTTATTTCATGTCTCGGATCTTTTTTACTGTTTTTCTTTACAATTTGTATTTTTGTTGGATGTAACTGGGACCCTGTCCATAGTTTCGTTCCACCTTATGTACCACATGTGATGTGAATGACACACATTGACCTTGAGAACTGAAAGAACAAATTATCCTTCATAGCATCCTCAGTAAAATGCTTAGCCCCCCCTTAGCACCTGCAGAAAAATATCTCTGGAGCCGCCCCTGGTTATACCTGTGTAAGCTCTGTAAAGCGTGGAGTGCAGACATCTTTTCCCCACAGTTCTGGGCTTTCGCACCACCTCGCTGGCAGGTTCAGGATGGATCACCTTACAACATAAAAATATGTCAAATAAACTTTTAAAAATATATGAAGGGACAGTGAGCAATTTGGTAGGACACTGTGAGTCAGATTTGTGAGAGTTACGATTTTTACATAACTTCCAAATACTGTACATGTACATGTACTACTAATTGATGGTGGTTGAGCCTGCATTTTTTTCATTACCTACAAAAACAAACTATTCCAAACAAGTTAGGAGATAAAAATATATTTGGCACAAGTAATGTTGAAATTATGACAAATTTCACATGGCACTAATAATATACAGGTGGGAAATTTATTACAATTATTGTTATTATGAGAATCATAATCATCATATACTAAATTATATAACAGAAAAGAATGTGTTCCACTCTTATTTTATTTTATTTAATAATAAATAATAATGAATTCAATTTATAACGCACTTTTCATTAATGAAAATCTCAAAGTGCTACAAGGTGCAACAGAATTAAATGTCAATAAAACAAGTAATAAAACAAGTAAAATCAATAACAGTATCAACTAAGATCAAAAGCAGAATCAATTTACCTTTGTTCTTGGTCTGTGACATCTTTGTAAATCTCTTGTGCAGGCCAGAGCAGGAGGACCAGTTAGGCAGCTGGTGCTGGTATAATCCAACAAATCAGCCTGAGATCTAAAATAGATCATTACTGTTTTTAGCACATATATATATATATATAAATTAATACTTCTTATAACATATTTAGCTTAAAAAAATAATAGATTGTATAATTGATTGATTCACTTAACACATCACTTACATACATACATACCGTATATATATATATATATATTATATATATATCTATATATATATATATATATATGAACAAACACACACACACACAGCACGCTATATACACACTTTATAGATGCATAAACATATTTTTGGCACTAATGGAACCTCGTAAAAAATACAATATACATTTTTATACCATCTGTCTCAAATATTCCAAATAATTTATTACATTAAATTAGGCTTTTTTACGATGTTCATGTTACTCGTTGCAGCTGAAGCTAGCGGTTAGCTCGCTAAGCTAAGCTACGTTTTTTTTCTTACCATGATAGCTGTGGATGTTTTCTTCATGGAAGAAATATCATGAGATCAACGCTGCGAGTTCCTCCTCACCAACAAAAAAAAGGGCTGCTGGCAAATTAAACAAGATGTTGAATTTCTCTTTAGTGCACAAAGGAAGTGTCTGTTTCTGTACAGGCGCGTGTTGGACAGACCTGATGGGTCCTCCTGACAAGATTTAGCAGACCTATTTCCGCCTGCGTAAAACTGTGACATATTTGACTAGTCAAAATGATAATTCAAGATATCTCGCACGTCATTCTGACTAGTCAAAATGTGAATTCCAGATATCTTAAATAGAAACGCCGTCCACATGATAAAATATTTCAGATATCTTGAATTCATTTAAAGATATCTTAAAAGGAATTTTGACTAGTCATAAATACAGTTCTAGATATCTGAAATTGATTTATGACTAGTCATATTAGTTATTTAAGATATCTTGAATTACATTTTGACTAGTCATAAATACATTTTGACTAGTCATAAATACATTTAAGATATCTTAAATGATGACGTAATTAAAGATATCTGTAATTGTAATTATGACTAGTCAGAACTAAGATCGAGATATCTTGAAAGCTAATTATGACTAGTCAAAATTAAATTAGAGATATCTAGAATTGTATTTACGACTAGTCAAAATTCATTTCAAGATATCTTAAATTGAAGCCTCCATTCAACTCAATGGAAAATCTGACGTCATTTTGACTAGTCAGAATGTAATTAGAGATATCTCAAATAGGAATTTTGACTAGTCAGAATGTAATTCAAGATATCTTAAATAGCTATTATGACTAGTCATAATTCAATTTCAGATATCTGGAATTGAAGTGCCCTGAATCCGATTTAATGTTAAAAGGGCTTGCCATATAGATTCTAGCCTTTGACGACTGAGTCATCTTTGACGACTGTGACATCACAGAGTCATGATTCTGTGATGTCAGAGTCATCTTTGACGACTGTGACATCACAGAGTCATGACTCTGTGATGTCACAGTCATTTTAGGCTTAGTTAGATTCTAAGCCTTTGATGACTGTGACATCACAGAGTCATGACTCTGTGATGTCACAAAGGAACAGCTTGATGCCATCAGACATCAATAGAACGTTTAGAATAAATTTACATGCTATAAGTCTTAAAGCTTCATTCAGTGTTGGAGCGTTGGAGAGTGGAGAGAGTTGTAGAATGTTGTAAACAACGGATCCACAATTAGTTTAACAACCAACTAGCAGAAATAGTACCAGCTTTAGTAGCACTTTGAGATTTTTATTAATGAAAAGTGCGGTATAAATTGAATTCATTATTATTATTACTATTATTTCAATCAAGCACTTTTGAAAAGGGAAGCTTGAAGAAAATTTTTAAAAAGTTAAGCACATTGTAAAAACCAATTATGCATCGCTATAAAGCATCCCCTGGTCCTTGGGACCTACGAAAAGGATGCAGACCTCACTGCCCGGCACAAGAGCCTTCCATATGGGCACAAAAAGAGTGTAAAACCATCAAAAAAGCTGACCAGGATATGTGTGAGATGGCTGGAAAACAACTGAATGTTTTCAGAAAAGCAATAATTTCTGTTCTTCGCCAAGACAAAGACCCCACCGGTTTGTGGACAGGACGTAAAGAGAAACGATTTGAAGTCCTTGCGCGCTTTAGAAAATTGCCAGAATTGGAAAAAGAACAAAAGGAGGACAATGAAAAGATTATCGAAAAATCAAAAGGTAACCGAAAATTGATTATCTGTCATTCTCAACGCAAGCAACCACAGCGACTTCGTTACCCTAAGGGGATCTGGGAAATCTGTGAACATTACTGGTTTGAAAAATATGCCTACATGGCATTTGACAACTCTGGAATGACTGATTTGAATGTACAAGGCTCAGAAAACAATCAAACAAGAAATTATTACTCCATCAAACACGGAATAAAAAAGAATGGTAACACACTTTGCCCACAAGACGAAATACTAAAAGTTGATGCACCCAGTACAGACGACATCTGTAAAAAATCTCAAGATATTTTAGTCCAGGGTCATCCACAGGAAAAAAATGCATTTGGCTCCCAGCGTAAAATATGTAAAGCAAGACGCAGACTACCCCGGAAAAGACCAGAACAGCAAGAAACCCAACAGCAGGCAGACTGTAATGTTCAAAACCGTGAGGAATCTGAAGAATTCGTGCAGAATCCTAAACAGCTAAAAACAGATGCATTTGTCTCCCAGCGTAAAATATGTAAAGCAAGACGCAGACTACCCCGGAAAAGACCAGAACAGCAAGAAACCCAACAGCAGGCAGACTGTAATAATATTCAAAACCGTGAGGAATCTGAAGAATTCGTGCAGATTCCTAAAAAGCTAAAAACGGATGCATTTGTCTCCCAGCGTAAAATATGTAAAGCAAGACGCAGACTACCCCGGAAAAGACCAGAACAGCAAGAAACCCAACAGCAGGCAGACTGTAATATTCAAAACCGTGAGGAATCTGAAGAATTCGTGCAGATTCCTAAAAAGCTAAAAACGGATGCATTTGTCTCCCAACGTAAAATGTGTAGAGCAAGACGCAGACTACCCCGGAAAAGACCAGAACAGCAAGAAACCCAACAGCAGGCAGACTGTAATAATATTCAAAACCGTGAGGAATCTGAAGAATTCGTGCAGATTCCTAAAAAGCTAAAAACGGATGCATTTGTCTCCCAGCGTAAAATATGTAAAGCAAGACGCAGACTACCCCGGAAAAGACCAGAACAGCAAGAAACCCAACAGCAGGCAGACTGTAATAATATTCAAAACCGTGAGGAATCTGAAGAATTCGTGCAGAATCCTAAACAGCTAAAAACAGATGCATTTGTCTCCCAGCGTAAAATATGTAAAGCAAGACGCAGACTACCCCGGAAAAGACCAGAACAGCAAGAAACCCAACAGCAGGCAGACTGTAATAATATTCAAAACCGTGAGGAATCTGAAGAATTCGTGCAGATTCCTAAAAAGCTAAAAACGGATGCATTTGTCTCCCAGCGTAAAATATGTAAAGCAAGACGCAGACTACCCCGGAAAAGACCAGAACAGCAAGAAACCCAACAGCAGGCAGACTGTAATATTCAAAACCGTGAGGAATCTGAAGAATTCGTGCAGATTCCTAAAAAGCTAAAAACGGATGCATTTGTCTCCCAACGTAAAATGTGTAGAGCAAGACGTCGTCGACTAATAACCCCGCGCAGACTGCATCCAAAAAGTCCTTCACAGCAAGAAACCCAAAGTCTGTATGACAGAAGCACATGGAATACGAATAGTTCTGCTGTTCTTCAAACAAGGAATGTACAGCAGACAGACTATAAGTTTCAAAGCTGTGAAAAATCTCGAGATCGCTTAGTCCTGGGACATCAACAGGGATACACGAACGCATTTGTCCCCATACGTCGTCGACCAGTAACCCAGCGCAGAATGCATCCGTATGACAGAAACACATGGAATACGAATAGTTCTGCTGTTTTTCAAACAACGAATGTACAGCAGACAGACTATAAGTTTCAAAGCTGTGAAAAATCTCGAGATCGTTTAGTCCTGGGACATCAACAGGGATACACAAACGCATTTGTCCCCATACGTCGTCAACCAATAACCCTGCGCAGACTGCATCCAAAACGTCCTTCACAGCAAGAAACCCAAAGTCTGTATGACAGAAACACATGGAATACGAATAGTTCTGCTGTTCCTCAAACAAGGAATGTACAGCAGACAGACTATAAGTTTCAAAGCTGTAACGCTCAAGATCTTTTACTCCTCCGGCAGCAACTGGGATACACGAACGCATTTGGACCGTATCCAAAACCCCATTCACAAAAAGAAACCCACCTGTGTGACAGAAACACAACAAATTTTTCTTTTGATCCTCAAAGGTTGGGAGAACCAGCAATTTGTGACCTAGTTGAACATCTTACGGTGATGTTTAGCAGGCTTAACATTTAAAACTGGTTAGACCTTTTTGGATCATGGGTTTTTTCCGGTTACGCCGGTTTCCTCCTACAAAACAAAACAAAAACCTAAGTCATATAGCAACATCCCATACCAAAGCTCGGTGGTGTTTCTTCCCATCAACAGGATTACACAAACGCATTTGACCCGTATGTCGCCTTAAAACCCAACACAGTCTGCCTCCAAAATCCCACTCACAACAAACCCAAAGCGGGCAGAAAAACAACAAATGGTTCTCTTGGTCCTCAAACAAAGGTTGGGAGAACCATACTTGTATCTCTTCATGGGTTTACTCCAGGTACTCTGGTTTCTCCCACTCAAAAAAATTTACCTAAGTCACACAGCAACATCCCATACCAAAGCTCGGTGGTGTTTCTTCCCATCAACAGGATTACACGAACGCTTTTGACCCGTATGTCGCCTTAAAACCCAACACAGTCTGCCTCCAAAATCCCACTCACAGCAACAAACCTAGCCTGGCCCTCGCCTTCCTGCACAGCTCCGCTCAATTCTCATTTCTCTTCACTGCTCAGTCTGGGACTTCTATAGACAACGATTTCTCCGGCTGATTTTTGACCGGACCAATCAGAGAAAAGAAGGGGCGGAGTTTTTGGCCCCTAACCCACGCCCCCACCTGTCCCAGTGCGCAGCCAGCGAGCAGCCGCATGTTCTCATTCAAAGCGATGCAAAGCGATGCAGGACTGTTTTATATGTGACACAAATGTGTTAAATTCCCCTTCTTAATCCCTTATCTGGAGTTTTCTTTTGTTTTTTTGCCAAAAGTCAAGTGATCGCTCCCTCCTCCTCCTCTCTCTCCGCTGAGTGCAAAGAATAAGGAAATGACTGAGGTTGTCACGAGAGAATTAAACTAGGGTTTTACGTTGCTGCCCGAGTCCCTGCATATTTTCTGGTCTTCTGGTGTGCTGGACCAGCGCTACATGGTTTTATTTTATTTTATTAGAACGTTTTATTAACATATAAACACAGAATATGCAGCGGCAGCGAGAGACTGCAGCAGGAGGCGGAGCTGAAGTCAAGTTCGGCAGAGCACAGAGGGGGAGGGAGCAGAATGCTTTCCCTGTTCAAAATTTTTCTAAGATCCAATGGTTTTGTTCCTCAGGCAGAGGCCACGCCTCCAGCAAGAATCGTTTCTCTATGGAGAAAGTCCAGACCCTAGTACGAAGCGAAGTGAAGGACAAGGGTCTGGTTTTAACCAGGCTACAACAAACCCAAAGCGGACAGAAAAACAACAAATGGTTCTCCCGGTCCTCAAACAAAGGTTGGGAGAACCATAGTTGTATCTCTTCATGGGTTTACTCCAGGTACTCTGGTTTCTCCCACTCAAAAAAATTTACCTAAGTCACACAGCAACATCCCATGCCAAAGCTTGGTGGTGTTTCTTCCCATCAACAGGATTACACGAACGCATTTGACCCGTATGTCGCCTTAAAACCCAACACAGTCTGCTTCCAAAATCCCACTCACAGCAACAAACCCAAAGCGGACAGAAAAACAACAAATGGTTCTCTTGGTCCTCAAACAAAGGTTGGGAGAAAGTTGTATCTCTTCATGGGTTTACTCCAGGTACTCTGGTTTCTCCCACTCAAAAAAGTTACCTAAGTCACACAGCAACATCCCATACCAAAGCTCGGTGGTGTTTCTTCCCATCAACAGGATTACACGGAAAAAAAAAACTAAGTCACACAGGAAAATTAGGAGAGTAATTTTTTCGTAGTTAACATTATTTTCATCTAAAAGATTAATGTTTACACATTATAGAGAGAATATAAGTTTCGTTTCTTCCACCATCTTGTTTTACCGTAGTGGAAACGGAGGCGACGGTTATCTGTGAGCCAGGTAAGTCCCCAGATGGGTCGTAGATATATTTTACGTGGGGTTTTATGATTTTTAAAATTATTTAGACTAATTATCTCTAGTGGAAAGATGACATGCTGCTGTATGGCCGTGGGGGGAAGAAGGGGGGCAACGAGGAATTAACATGGCTGGCTAACTAGTGAACATGTGTGCTTCAGCTAACTTAATTTAGCTGTTTACAACAACGTAAGCAGAAAAAAATCATCAGTTTTGTACATTCTACGTCCATTTTTTTTTTATGAAGTCGAAGACGCAAATTCAACAATGGCAAGACTCACAGCTGCATCGAATCACTCATCAACTGTCCATCTGGATATAAGGCGTCCCTTTCCTCAGATCTTCCTGTTTGCCCGTTGCAAGTCTGGTCGCCTCCCTCCACCTCCCCGTCTCCCCCCGGGGTTTCTGGTTCCTCGGTTCCCCCCTGCTCTTCGTCCCGCCTACGCCACCTGGGCTAACGGGGGCTAAAATGCCTTTTGGAGGGATGACACCTTGAGCTAATGGGGGCTAAAATGCCTTTTGGAGGGACGACACCTTGAGCTAACGGGGGCTAAAATGCCTTTTGGAGGGACGACACCTTGAGCTAACGGGGGCTAAAATGCCTTTTGGAGGGACGACACCTTGAGCTAACGGGGGCTAAAAAGCCTTTTGGAGGGACGACACCTTGAGCTAACGGGGCTAAAATGCCTTTTGGAGGGACGACACCTTGAGCTAACGGGGGCTAAAAAGCCTTTTGGAGGGACGACACCTTGAGCTAACGGGGGCTAAAAAGCCTTTTGGAGGGACGACACCTTGAGCTAACGGGGCTAAAATGCCTTTTGGAGGGACGACACCTTGAGCTAACGGGGCTAAAATGCCTTTTGGAGGGACGACACCTTGAGCTAACGGGGGCTAAAAAGCCTTTTGGAGGGACGACACCTTGAGCTAACGGGGCTAAAATGCCTTTTGGAGGGACGACACCTTGAGCTAACGGGGCTAAAAAGCCTTTTGGAGGGACGACACCTTGAGCTAACGGGGCTAAAATGCCTTTTGGAGGGACGACACCTTGAGCTAACGGGGGCTAAAAAGCCTTTTGGAGGGACGACACCTTGAGCTAACGGGGGCTAAAAAGTCTTTTGGAGGGACGACACCGAGCTAACGGGGGCTAAAATGCGTTTTGGAGGGACGACACCTTGAGCTAACGGGGGCTAAAAAGCTAAAGCGGCCCGGACCCGACTGGTGCGGCCGTGGAGAGCCTGCTACAGCCGGGAGCTTGAATCGATGTTTGCCTGGTAGCCTCAGATGTTTGATGAAGACTGAGGTAACATGCTAAAACGTGGATAAAAAGCTGGGCAGCCTTTTTGGAGGGACGACACCGAGCGAACGGGAGGCTAAAATGCTAACGAGGCCCGACGGGCGGCGAAGACCAGCTTTGTAATGGAAATCTGAAACCTGGATGGCCTGAAATCTGAAACCTGGATGGCCTGACATGAATAAAATTCAACAAACTGATGACTCAGCTAAACAAAAACAGGCATATTTCTACAATCGCCGCAATGGAGTGCGAGACTTACCACCACTGAGCCCAGGGGACTCGGTGCTCACAAGATTGGATGGACAGAAACAGTGGACAAATCCTGCTGTGGTCCAAAACACAAGCTCCACACCCAGATCTTATATTGTGGAGACAGCACAGGGGGAGCGATACAGAAGGAACAGGCGCCACCTGTTGGCAAATCCCAACCACCTCACATCAGTCGACAGTGGTCCTGATGAAACCACTTCAAAGGAAGACACAGACACGGGATGGACAGAAGAACCAGTGATACCAGGTTCTGTCACGCAAGACAATCTTATTGAAGGTTCTAGAATTACTCGTTCCGGCAGAGTGAGCAAACCACCGATTAAACTTAATCTGTAGTCAAATGTATTTACAGGATTTGACATGAGAGAAGCAGATTTTTTTGTTGTTGTTGTAATGACATTGTCTTTATTTGTAATGGTTTGTATGCACCAACTGCACGGGTTGTGACTTTAATTTTGTATTTGGGTTACAAGAGTCAACATGAAACTGTGTTCTCGTTGTTTAAGGGAGGATGGTGGACTGGAAATTGTTTATTACAGTTAAATTGACAGTTACTTGGGAGTTTAGAAAATATTTGTATTCACATATGCATTCTCTTTTAAGGAGGGAGATGTAATGAATGGTATTAAGTGTACTGTCACTTTAAGAGTGCATGCGCAAAGCATGCTGGGTACTGCTGTTAGGGGCTTTCCCGAGCGGGGAACAGGCAGTCTTTGTTCAGCCTTGGTTCAATAAAGTACGCAGTGTGAAGACGACCTGCATCCTCTTTGTCATATATTTTTATGTACCACAAAGTACATTACAAGCTTAGTAAGAAATTTTATTTCTTTATTTTATTACAGTACTGTATGCCTCTAAATGTACTGTACAGTACTGTATGTGTTTTTTGATAATTATGTAGCTGTGTTAGGATAGGTAACTTGGTAACTGTTCATTACCGTACATGTACGTGTATCAATGGCGGCTTGGGTGGTCCCCGACTTACGTCAAAATCGGGTTAGGAACAGACCGTAGGAATGGAACTCGTTTGTAAGTCAAGGACTCCCTGTATATAAATTTTTAAATTTTAAGCTGAACTTTCCCCCCTTGTTACCTGAGCTAATTTAGGTTTGCATTAAAAGTCTTTTGTCACCTGCCCGTTGTCATCTGAATGTGTTTGCATCATAAACCTCCTTCCTAACCTGCTGCAGCTGATCTCAGGACTGCAGATCAGCCAGCCACAGCTGATGAACGGTGGCAAAATAAACACTTTTTACTGGGTCGGTGCATTTTTTCCAGTCTGCATGAGCAGGTGTCGAAGCAGAGGAGGTTAATGGAAACACAGGAAGCTCAAAGTGTTTAAGAAATACCAAAGCTGCTGCTGGTGTTTTGAAAAAAAAAAAAAGGCTGAACAAAAGCTGCTTTTAGCTGTGGAGGAAGCAGGAGCAAATGACACAAAAACATGACACGTCCCAGAGTTGAACCCAATGATTACAGAAGAGATGCTAAGAGGTGTAGAAAACTGGAAAGTTTCAGGAAGTTTTGGACTAAATTTAATACTTTTTCAACAGGAGATGCTCAAAGATGCATTCAGACCACAAAAGTTAGAATTAAAGTTGAGTTGTCACTACAGTACTGGGTTATGAAAAACACCATTTATTAAAAAAAGAACAATTTTAAAAGCCTTAGAAACATGTTTTGTTGTTGGTGTCCATCCACCATTTTATCCTGAAGTCATAAAAACAGGTTTGTTTTGGTCACACAGGAGAAAGGCATTCTGATTTTCCATCTGGGCGGAGACGGTCTTTTGTCTTTTTTTTTCCATGGAGAATTTGAACGATAAACTGATAAATCACTGAAATAAACTCCCTCTTTCCTCCTAATGATTCGTCATCTGTGTGAGAACAACAAGTCCTTCTTGGTATTTGTTGTCATAGTTGTGAAGAAACCATTTTTAGTTTAGCTTAAAAAAAATCCTGCTGTAATATCTGCTGGAAATCACTAACTTTATCTAAAGCCTAAAAACATCATACTACCACCACTGTGTTTAACACTTAAAGGGGAAACTTTCCTACTATAACGGAGCATTTAACATCCGTTTCACAAAACATATTACCCGTTTGTAAATATAAATATGCATTTCTTTGCACAGAAGTGATTGTGCTATTTAGTGAACCCATCAGGATAAATGAATCGTGTCTGTTTCAGATCATTTAAAGTGTTTCTTTCCGAAAATCAACTTCTTTTGTTTTCCCCAGGACACATTGTACTTCATGCCGAGGGATTTTGACCAGCAGCTTTTAGAGAATCACTTTGTAAAGGTGGGGGAAAAAAATGTTTTTTTAGTCATTCAAAGTGTGTAATCCTGTTTTGCAGATGTAGGCAAAGAAATGGGGGACAAAACGGACAAGTTGCGTGTACCGTTAGTCCATTATACCCCTGCTGGATTGTGCTGTACATTTTTGTAGTGGGTATACTGTGCTTAGAAACCAAAGTACACTGGTTAGTACACTGTAATCGTTAATTTATTTTTTTATTTTTAAGCATATTGGACATTTCAATATTTATTTGATGCTTATATTTGAATACATGTACAACAAATTTTGTACAACAGTTGGATTTGTATTAAAACGTGTTATAGAATTTACAAAACGGTATCAAAACAAAACATGTTCAAGCATTTAGTAAGTACAGAAGTATTAATTATACAAAGTCAGATTGAACCAACTCAAGTCTATAAAATGTTCCAAATGTGTTGACAATGACACGGGCCCATGTCAATGATATGTGACATGGGCTCGTGTCATTGGGCACTTTTAAGTGGATATACTGAAATTCCCAAGTTTTTCTAGTGGGTATACTCCGTATACTCGTGTATCACATAGAATACACGACCGGTGTTCAGGGATGCAGGGATCTGGTGCATGCTTCCAGCAGTCAGGTGGTGTATACACACATTAAAGAAAATATGTTTGTTCATTTTTTGTTACGTGTAGACTAGGGATGCACCGATCCACATTTCTCACTTCCGATCCGATACCGATACTTATTAACTCAGTATCGACCGATACCGATACTTTCCCGATCCGATACTGTTCAGGTATTTGACTCTGTATAATGAAACTTTTGCACCCAAACTATTCATTTTAACATTGTGTGAGATAAACCCAATGAAGACACTCTTAAGCCTTACAATAGGGAACCCCCTATTGTAAGGCTTAAGAGTGTCTTCATTGGGTTTATCTCACACAATGTTAAGAAGGGCAGTCACAGAATGTGATTGAACACAAGTGCTCTTTGAAACTGGATCGGAAAAGTATCGGCAGGTTTGATCCGATACCCGATACTTAAATAATGCTGGTATCGGATACCGATACCGATACTGGATCGGATCTGCCCCATCTCTAGTGTAGACACAGCGCACAGTTAGAAGCAAACAAACAAAAACTCTTGGGAAATGTTCAGGTACAAGAACTGGACAGAGAACGAGTGGAAGACGATGTTTAACTACAAAGGTGAGTGAGGGCAGAGAACTGCTGAACATTTAGATTGACCGTCCTCCATGTATTAATGAGAACACAGAGTTCTGAGGATCTGAACGCTGTGTAGTATCAGATGTGACCTCTCATCCAGACTTTACTGTGGGTTGCCATAATACGCTGCGTTTGGATGCATGTGATGTATAAAACTGGGATAAGCCTTTAGGTTACCTTCACAAGACTGCTGCTGATGTCGTTCAGACACCTGATCTCGGATCAGGTGCAGAACAACAAGCTGAAATCAATCTCTCCCGGAGCTGAGCTCACATGTCTGGCATGTGTCTGCAGGGAGCTGCAGGTGGGTAAAGACAAATCACGATTATCTGTAGCACCAGCATTTAGTGTTGCAACAGTAAACGGTGTGTTTGTGTCTTTGAACGCACCGTTTCGGCTACATGCTGTATATTCTATTCAACCATAATGATCTAAACCAGAATTGGGTTGTACAAGTTTCAAGTTCAAGTGTCTTTATTGTCATTCTCATCACGTGGTACAAAGTACATGAGGTGGAACGAAATGGTGTACAGTACTCGGTGTCCCTGTTACACCCAAAAATGGTAAAAAAAAAAAAAAGGATCTAAGATAAGATATACACTAAATGGTATGTTAAAATAATTAAACATCACCGTAATCATGTCAATGATATGGCGTATTTAAGCAGCAGTAGAACATGAGTCTGGTTATGCATGAATACAGCAGCATGGAGAATCAGCAGCACAGATATGTCACATATCAAGTGTAAGTCACTTAAGTTTGAATTTACTGTGGATTTGCTCTAATCCAAACAGGCTCAAATATATACATACACCCTCAGCAGTGTTTGGCAACCTGTCCCCTCAACCTTTGTGTCCGTCCACAAACTTCTGATTCGACTATGGATGGACCACCCGTCCTGGCAGAAATGGTGAAGATACAGGTAGTCCCCGACTTACGACGGAGATCCGTTCCTACGCTCCGTCGTAAGTCGAATTTCAACGCGTCGGAACATACATATAGTAAATACTGCACCATATACATATACAGTACTGTATTAATAAGCACTTCGCCTATCCGAACACAGTACCCTACATAATTATCAAAAACACATACATTTGGAGCCATAATGAAGGAAAAAAATAGTTAATTTCTTACTGGGAACTGGTGAAGTCTTCCTCCGTGTGTTAGCATGTTAGCTCGTTGCTCCACCAACATCTGCAGCTACCTGTGCTTCGTGCGGTCCAGGGTGTTTACAGTAAGGTCTGTTAGCATGTTAGCACGTCCCTCCTAACCTCCTCTGCCTCCGGTCTGCCTCGTAAACCTCTGGTCCAACAATAAGGTCTCCTGTAATTTTCCACTCAGTGCCGCTGCTTCTGCCGTAAGCTACTTCTGCCGTCAAAACCGGAAGGAAGTCGGAACTCTGCTTTCAAAATAAAACAA